>JAUZND010066460.1:0-17533 GCA_034780555.1 Coelogynopora nodosa | reverse complement strand
AACATAAATCATTACTCTGGTCATGTTTAGTATGATATAATAACTTGTTTTAATTAAATATTGAAATATTTTAAATATAAGTAATTTTTTCACATATTTCTATACTGTCCTTAAGATTATGGCCACTATTGTATATAACGATTGCTTAAAAAAGGCTACTATTTATATTTTTAATTATAAATAGATAATATCTTAATATGACGGGTAAAATATTGTTGAGTTAATATTTTTAAATGTATATAATTTAATATGAAACGTAATTAAAGTAATATGGGTCAAATTAGTTTTTTTAGATGTTAATAAATAAATCTCAAATAATTAATCATAATTACCAGAAATAATATTCAGAATAAATGTTTACAAAACATTTTCAATTTAATTAACAACAATTATTTTAAAAATAATAAAAGTTTTATTATAATAGTTTATTTAGAACTAGATACAGTTCATTATTTGAGATAATAATGCCACAGTTAAAAGACGAATCAAAATTTTTACAATTTTAGCTATATCGTTGTGGGGTTTTGTTTCTTGATTATTTCTAAATAATATGAGAAACTTTTCATATTATTCTATACCGTAAGCAGGACCTGGTACACTTCTGATTTAAAAAGTAATAATTCAACATTACATCCATCAAATTATTATTATTGTAATGGCTATGGTTTAAACTTACGTTAACGCACTGACTGCGGAAAGCATGAGTTAAAAAATATTGACTATAATAAAATGGTTCTCTTTTCGGTAATTAAATTGTGATAAGATGATAATAATATATTCTCCAACCAGCAAATGTTACTGTTATAGCGATAATAATTAATCGTTATTAATCGTTTCATTGCACAATCAACGGGGAAAAATATACGGCATTGGCGATCCCCAAAGACGGTGGATGTTATTACGATTTGCTCAATCTCTCCTTTATCTCAAGTTAGCAAACAATCTCTGCTCGTCTGGTGGCAACTGCTGCGAGCCACTCGTGTTCACTCACAATTTGCCGCCAGAACCTAACCGAACGTGATCAATAATCTAGTTTAACGGGTGCAATTTATAGCCGTTTCAATGATTGTGGTATAATTTGGGGAAAATCTGGGCCAATCTTTATACTTTATTGCTAAATATACATATTTTACTTTATCAATGGATAATTTTTGCAAAGTTAGGTCCTTACATTGATTAGAGCGAACTCTTGTTTTTCGTTTAGAGTGAGAGATTATATTGATCTGTTTAACTAACCACATGTTTGTTAAATATAATCCATATATTATTATAATCAAACAGCCTACTTTACTAATATCTATAACAGCTATGCTATTAATTAGTTTTTGCGTATTTATGCTTCTGATATTTTAAACGAAATGGAAAACAATATAATAATTTTTTGATTTTTTAAAACATTATTATACAATATACTATAATACCAATTGTAGTATTATTTATTGAAATGCAATATATACAGTTCAACTAGTTAGTGCCTTAGTGTATCGTGAGAAATTACACACAAAATAAAAATATTAGTTATTTTGTTTAACATGGTTAAAATGTCCGACACTATTTGAAGGTAGCATCATATTTCATCACTCCACTCTATCCAGAGAGGGGTTTCCAATCCATGCGAGTCAGACGGGATGGTGCAAGGTGTACCACGTGTGCCCGCTGCTAGCCAACAACCGGACCAAGCGGGGCCTCGCATTGGACGGCAAGTTGAAGCACGAGGACACCAACCTGGCATCGTCTACTATGTGAGAGACTTGTTAGTATTGTGTGTTTGCCACAATATGTGAACCAGCCGAGGTTACATAGTTGGTGTGTGTGTGTGTGAACTGGCGGCATTGTTGATAGTGGCGTTTTAAATACGGAGTTCTTGAGTGCGCCATCAATTTTATTGAGAATTTCTGTTATTTAAGATTTGTTTTTGAAGAGTCTAACTTGTTTGATTTTGTAGGAAATATCTTTAAAAATTCCTTCAAACTACTTGAAAAACGCTGTATCAAAATTGTTTCTTATAAAGTATTATTATATTATTATTATTAGTAATACTTTTTTCAAAATTATCTTTCTGAAAATGTCATTAGTGTAACTTAATTATAATATCAAATGATCAAATTCGTGCTACAAATTATAGTGTTAGGTTATTTAATTTTTATATATTTTTAAAATTATTTAGATTAGCCTCATTTTTATTGCTACTTTTTAAAAGTTTCATAGAATTTTTAAGGAGAGAAAATTTTAAAATTCTATATTATTGCTGCATTCCTGGTTAGTAAAGAATGTCTTATTTTCAAAACGTTCAATCATATTTTTCCTTTTCAAGGTACGTGCCTACCTATATAATTATACAATAAGTTACTTTTACTTCAGAATAATATTCCACTAAAGTGTAGTGCATGTAGAGAATTCATTTTATTATCGAGATTGCCTACAAGTCTCGTGGTGGTTGCAGCGCTGCCATTCACTTTCTATAATCTGTGTCTGACTATGGCAGCGCTCTCTCTCTCTCTCCTATCGTTTATCCTGGCTGTATAATCTGCATCAACATTCCCACAAAGCGATTATGCTAACGACCACCACCACCTAGCGCCTGTATTCGCTGCCAAGATATCGGCAGGTTAGTCGTCCTGCATATTATACACGATGTAAAGGTCAATCTCGCCATTGCAGATCACTCGTTTTGTATGTCATTAGTTTTTTGTTTAACTATTTTCACATTATGAACAGTTTTTCTAGTTTTTGTATTTTAGTTGTGGATAATGTGAATGTATGTTTTGGTAATGGTGGCGAGGTGTTTTTCCGTCGAATAGTTTTCACGATTGAGTTATCTGACTAGACGACACGCTGTATCGTTCACTGCAGTCGATATCTCGAGACTTAATGAAATCACTGTCAGCAAATTGCTCAGAGTGGACGAACTTGTTTATATTAAATTGATTAATATAGGTTGAAAGTTTCTCGTCTGGTTTTATTAAAATTATTTAAAGTAGTTTATAGAATGTACACCATGGTGCCAGCTGGTACCAGCTAAAGAACGAAAATTTAAAATGTGGCAATTTTTGTTAAAAGCGGGTATCAATACTAGATTAGTCATTATTTTGTAATCCGATAAAAAAATCCGGGTAGTTCTATTTTTAAAGGTCACGGTTAAAACGGGACAGAACGGAACAATTTTGTAATTGTAAATATTAGAGCAAAATATGTAAATATTTATTTTTTATCAATATTGTATTATATAAATAATAATTTCCATTGTGGATAAGGTATTATAACGTCATATAATTTAACGTAATTTGTACACTGACGATCCTCTACTTAATCCCGCCAGCGCAGAGCAAGGGGATCAACATTAGTATATTTTACAGTAAGGAACAGTTCTTGTGACACTGAAAAATACCTTTATACATTAAAATAATAAGAAAGTATGCAACTGGTAAATAAATAATTAGTTTACATGAAACATTATTCAATTTAATATTTCTAATAAAGTACAAAATGAATAAAATAATGAACCACACTTTTGCTCAGATAAAGTTTTTAATCGGTAGTGTCTGTATCCCTGAAAATTGTTCATATTCGGCTGATTTTTTATATTCTTAGTTGGCCGAATCACAGAAGTTGGTAGAATAAGCCTGCAGTTATATATATATTATGTTTTTCTTTTCTTCAATGTCTGTATGATTCGAAAAATTGCGTCCTTTTACAAACTCGTATTCTTATGGATAAATCTTTACCCTTTTTTTCATGATTTAATTAAATCAGAATAGCGAATTGTTGGACTATTTCATCCATTACAGTTCATTGGTTACAAATCTGTAAACGTAGAACGTCGTCCGTCGATGAGTTGCCATTCCTAGTCACTTTGATTCTATCACTGACTCGAGAAATGATAGTAGTCATTGGGTACTAATGTTGATCACTCCCTTTGTGCCATTATTATCGAACATGTTGGGTTGCATGGTTTTAATGAAGTAGCCAAAATAATGCATTATAGTTAAGTTTTATATAATGCATCTTGACGTACGTATTGTTTTCAGTTTTTTTTACTATTATAATTTTCAGTTAATAAATGGCTGCTTTTGGTCAACTTTTTTACCTTTTTGACTTCGAAATTAACCTTTAAATGGAAATTGGAGATGCATCTACTCACATCCTATACACGAATGATTTAGAATGTGGCCTATAACTAATAGCCATTTCGTTATTTCATGAATTCTATCAATTTTGACTGGTCTATATAATGTTAGTGCTGATTACTTTTTTGTTATATTGTATAATGTCTACTACCAAGGTTCTTTGTTGTTATTTATTGAATAAGTTGTGTATTTTGTTAACTGTACTTATAAAAGTAAAGAATATTAATTGTTTTTTTTCTCCTGTTTATATGATATATTATTTAAAACTTTTTAGATAGCTAAACTTCGTGATATTGTATTTTGATATCATTCTATTGAAGTTCCTTTTCTGAATTGATACAATATATTCTCTAACTAACAACTTCAAAGTCGTTTACTGTCACCTTGTATCAATGTGAACTATAATATGATCATACATAATTTTAAATAAGTTCTGAATTGCTGTTCACGACCCTTCTCTTTATTCGCAATAAATCTTCGAGGCTATACAACTTTCATTATCTCGATTCACACACATCTATCGCTGCCTACTTTCAGGGTTCGTGACCAAACACAAAAGGAGAACCTAGGTATCATTGTGCAGTATAAAGTGAAGGTTCGCCTCGTTCTTGGATTTGGTTCCAGGTGAGTTGTAAGCGTTACAGTTTCAATCAACTCGTTAACTTTTAGAAAGTTGAAATTAATTGATTTTACCGGATGTAATCCCCAAACGTTTTCCGTTTTATTTTATTCTGTGTGGATCATTTATACCTAATTATTTAGTGTAAATAGTATGAAGTCAATATTTCCATATTTATATTTGAAATGTATTAACTTTAACTGATTTTCCCATTTAAGGTTGTAAATAAAATTATAAAGTAATTGAGTACGTAGTTTTTAACACATAGTCATACATATGTTTATCTGAATAAATATATTTACCTGGCGAACACAGCAAATAATGTTCTGTTATAATTAATCCTTTATGTTCTACAAAGGTTAGACGATTAATTGAATTAATTTAGTTACTTAGCATGATTTGTGTATTTTTATTTGCTAACAAAATTAGAGTTATGTAATACTGTTGTGTTTTTGCTTAACAAAGTATATATCAATTCAACTCTTAAAGTTAAACAGTAGGGGCCTACCGAGCGTTTTGTTTAATTTTTGTGCCAGAACAATTCTCAAACATGCATTAACAGTCCATTTGTCATGAACTAACACCTAAGGCATTATATTATTGAATCAGTATGGTCCACTATCATCAAGCCAGCCGAAGTATTTTTTTTCTACTATCCGCCGAATCAGTCTGCGGATTGCAGATTTAATTTTGTCTGAAATGTTTTGTTGTCTGCCTGATGGCTCAATCACGGACTTCTACCTCATTATAATTCCGTGACTATAGCTCAATTGTAATATTTTCCGCGAAACGGAACTCCTTCCTTAAGTTAACGTTTTATCTTTATATCGAGTTAATTTTATAATTATCATTAAACTAAAATTATTCATAATCCGCTTGCGAGATGATATTTTTATATTGTGACATTTTGCAAATGTGCAATACAAACTAGACGTTAACAAATTTTTTAAAGAAAGGATGGAGAAATATATTTTTCAAATATAACTCGAAATGTAGATAACAATCATTTGTCTATAAAATAAGTAAAATTGAGATCAGAGTAGATTTTAAACTTCAAAAGGATGGAAAAAGTAACTTTGTCATACAATAATTTTGATTTTCCTCGAAGCTTCTTCTCTTGTGAATCATAACATCTATTCTATAATATGACAATCGACGTGACAATATTTAACTCTTTTTGATTGCATAGCTTTCACTGTTCATCGTACATATGGCTATTTTTCTAAACGGCAAAGTCTCCTCATCACAATTATGTGTTTTTCGAATTTATAGGCATATTAATTATATTTCCGTTAGCTCCGAACTCGGTAACCTTGGCTATTGCTTGTTAAGTTAAAAGTGATCCTTTTATTCCGCTAAATGGCGCGTGTTTTGAGCTCCCCGTACGATTATATCCAAATTCCCACAGTTGCTAATGGTGGTTGGTTGTATGGGGTGATCAGAGCGTCTTCTGCCCTTCCTAATGACGTAGACATTCTGTTTGGCTCTGTTCATAATTGCTTCACTTCTCAGTCGTGCCAATCTTCTGCAAAAAATGCCTACTAAAATGGTAATTTTTGGACATTAACATATTTTAATTATAATCTGTAGTTATGATACATAGCTGATATGTGTTTATCGTGTGAATAGCTTAGCTAGCGTTTCACCACTGTAGAGAAAATTTGATTATGTTGAATATAGTGTATATATTAGAAACAATACATTGCATAATATAATGAAATGAAATTATTATGTGAATATTTTTTTTTAATATGACTTGATATTCTGCGATGGTAGCAAATTACAATACTTTGAAACATTGTGGAGTGCACTCTAAAATGCATATTAAAAACATGTGGTAGGTAGCTGCACACACGTATGATAAAATAAAAAGAAGAAAATAAGTGGGTATATAAGGAATGTTTTTCAATGTAAAACCTAAGCCTATGTCACTTGGTGACTACCTTACGCACGCCCTCCCTCCCTCCCGCAGTGACGTGTGTCTGGAGCTACCCTTCACTATGACGCACCCGAAGCCACCCGAGGACTCCCCGATCGGCGATCTGCCTGACGACTTGGCCAACCCCACCACAACCCAGCAGCACAGGAAGAACCACCACCATCACCATGGCAATCATCCAGTAGCGTCGGAGGCGGCGTCGACCCAGGAGGAGAATAGTGCACCCTCCACGGCGGAGCCTGTTGCCGGTGGTGATGAGGTTGTGTCCAAGCTGCCGGCGGCCCTGGAGCCAGATTTGATCAAGTTGCAGGATGTGACCAAGTGAGACCAACAATGACCTTCTAATTCTACTCTTTCTAACCTGTTGAAAGCGATGCAGAGTTCTCTATTTTGAGTCATATTATAGTGTGGCTCAGTGGTAAGAATGGCTCATGTTGTATGTTGTATATATATATTGTTAACAATAAATAAGTCATTTGTTTTTTATTTATTTATAACTTTGAAAAATAATTCTTTATTGATGCCATGCGTTTCGCTGAGCCGCTGCCTTTTCAATTAACAAGTTAATTAATACAGTTACGAGTATTATTTCATAACTGTATAGTGTGTGCATTAAAGTGTGTTATACGGTGAATTACCTATTGCGATTAGTTATAGTCATTTATAAGTTCAGTTAAATTTGACACCAAAATAAGATTAAACGATTAAAGTTAATACATAACCACAAATATACAATACTATAGGAAGAAAGAAGGATTTTAAGTTCAGGTAAATTAAGCACGATTTCAAAAGTAGCCTATACGATTAGATTTAATAGATAAAGCAATAAATACAGAATGATAAGGGGGGAAAAGACAGAAAATAGATTAATTTAATTAAGTCAAATGTGATCTCGTTTATTTATTCATCAATTGAATGTTATTATTTACTCAGCCAATATATTTCTGAAGTATTAACCCATTTTATAAATTTGAGAAAAATGTACATTATTATGTTTATATTTATATACACCCATGTCTATTACTGACCTATATCAACTTACCTATTCATTTAAATTTCAATCACTCATTAAATTTTTTTCGAAAGTATTGTACATTTTGCTTTATACTTACAACATTCTTGTGTATAAAACTGTTTATGCCATTACTACTCAATTTTTCGTGATACTGAACAGTGCAAGTTATTGAATTTGTTGTGTTTAAATATTATAAAGATTTTTATATATTTTAAACATAATTTTCATTATAACTATATATTACTATCTAGTGGATATTTCAAAATTGCAGTTATCCGCAAACTATTACAAGAATATGGACAAAGAAGCAACTATGGTATTTTTCCTTATTCATATTTAATTAATTTAAATAATTTTATTATCAATATATATCATATTGAATGATTGCATTTTCTATTGTTGGCAAAATACTTTTATAATATCTATTATAATTCTATTTAGGCTTACTTTGTATATGTATACATTGAAAATGCTTGCTATTTAATTTTTTTTATCGCATTATTAATGTATATTTGAAAATAATAATTACAGCTTTAGTACAAATGGAAAATTCCGAATGAAACAAGACAGACAGGACGGTTTTTCGAACAGTAAAATTAATAATTATTGCAAGTCTTTCACTCACGATAAAAATCTTCAAATTTTGAAAGGATGTTGCTTGAATTTGTCATTTTAATTGAATTACTCATTTAAAACATCTAAACTAATTGAAGATGAGTGTCCGCAGATTAGAGGTGATTTTAGGATTCAGTTGATCCGAAAATGAATAAACTGCACTCCTTGTTTTACATGGCACGCTATATTGATAGTTTAGAATACTGAAGTTTAACTTTTATATTAATACCATCTTAATGCTCAATATTTTGATTTCACAGAGACGATAAAGATACCGAACATCATTAACAGTAAGTCGCTGTGTCATGAAGAGTTATAATAGTACACGAGCAGTCATGTCCTTTATGTGTTCTATTTTTCTGCACCGCAAAATATTCCTTACAACATAGAATTATTATAAAAACTTTTTATAATGAGCAATGTTTTTTAGAGACTACACATTATCTTGAACAATCGTGCCACTTTAATGTTTCCAATTTCTCTCTTTTTTTTTACTAATTACATCTTTTGCCTCATTTTAATTTAAAATTGTTTTTTCAGAAACAGTTCATGTTCAAATGAGGCTATCGTATATGTTTTGGTTTTCTTCAATTGCGCACTACGCATGAAAGTTTTTCTTGGATATAATTTTTTTCATTTTGGTGTATAAATTGATAATTTCTGAAGTGACAATATTTATAAATTATGTTACACATAATACTTCTAAGAAATGCTAAGTAGTATATTCTATTTCATCGCTTCTTTAAATATAAAAGTAAATTGTATTATCCTTCTTCTAAATTATAGTGCAGTGACTATGATAAATATTTTATTAACTTGCCTATATCTGTACTCATCAGTTACGTTAGATTTTGATGATCTAAAAATATAGTGAAGATAAGATAAACAAATTTAAAATATAGGAAAATACATATTATAAATATAATTATTTTATAAAAACTCATTAACGAACATACTTAACTATTATTCAATATAACATAATATTTAATAAGAAGCATTTTGATTTATTTTCAAATCACTTAATGAGATAAGTAAATAATATTTTAAAACTTTGTCAATCGACTTATTATTTACAATTTCCTCCATTATAAAGAACTAACTAAAATGAAAGGCTATTTGTCTATTTAATTTCAATGTGGCACTTTTATCAAATAAAACAAACAAAAATTCAAACAAACCTTTAAGCAAAATTTTATAAACTTCATAGAAATGTTACATTTGGCACAACTTGTAACTTGTTTAGACATTGGCAATTCTAGTCGCAAAAATCGGCATCAATTAATGTTTAAAAGGCAATCATAATATTCTGTTTGAAATCATTAATACTGTTAATAAGATGCTTTACAGGGGGATTTCCATGCCCCATCCACTTTACATGTAATTCTTCATCAAATCTTTCTCTCATTACATTTGTGCGTGATGAACAGAGGCTCCATCCATCCTGTTTGCCACCATAGGTCACGATGATCGCATGCAACCTGTTTCAAATAGTAAATTCGAAAAAATGCGTTGTTCTTCAGTATAATATGTAGGTCATTGGAAGAAAAAAGGACCAATTAAAGTAGTCGAGGTTATTCTAGTTCAAAATAAGTCTCTGGGATTACGTACATAATTCTCGAAAACGTTATTGTGATTATCCTCACAATAACAAATGGATTAATTACAATTCACAATACTGTTAGTTTTCAGAATAGTCTTTATCTGTCCCGAAAAGGTTTAAATAAGCCACAAATTTGAACTTTTTTAGGTCGAAAACGTCTTATTTAAATGTTGCACAAACCTTGGGCGTCAATCTTTTTAAATCCAAAGTTTTTTTATAATGTGTTGGCGAGTTGTTGGAATATTCAACTCTGGTGAAAGACGGCGTGAAGAATGTCTTGACTGTTGCGTAAGTGTTTCTTTCGTGGAAAGTTACAACCATTATTTTCCGTTATTTTTGGTTATAGTTCGTTTTTTTTAACATCATGTATACTTCGAAATGTTTCAAATTTTTGTTAACATAATTACTCGTATGCCAACGAATTGTTTGGTGATATATTTCCATAAATTGTCAGCAAACACTACTGATAGGATCACAGGCATAATAATTGTTCGCTAATAAATTCGCTGTTCAAAATATAGTTCTTATGAAGCATAATATAGGTTTATATATAATCTGATAATATAATAAATGTTCCGCATGTAATAACTGAAATTTAAAATTTTGAAAACAACAATGGATACATGCAACTTGGATTTCTATATCCAACAAGCAAATATCTATATATGTTAACTTAAAATGTTGCACAGTGGAATTTCACTCGATTTTAAAAACCGATGTTCGACTATTACAAATGAGCTAACTTCTACATTTGGTGTTTTGAAGATGGGAAATAAACTAATGTTTTTGTAATGAAATGGTTCCAGTTAGCTATGTTGAAAAATTTCGTATTATTTATTCAAGACCATACTAACAAGGTAAAATGCAGATAAATGGACTAAATCCACTTTTTAGATAGTCAATAAAAAAAATTAATCAGATAATAAATTTTTCGAAGGTAATAATATGTACGTCAGCTGAATTTGACTAATTAGAATAACACCATTATCCAAACCTCCATCACAGAATAAATTTACAGATTACAATGAAATTATTTTTTTGAAATCGTTAATCTATATAAAAGATTCTCCCATATTTTTGTAATTTTTAAATGTGAATTAAACGAAGTCAGTTACAAATAACTATTTAAATATTAATAGCAAGAAACTTCTGATATACACTTTAATAGGTCATTCGTGGAAATAATGCAGGCGCATTATAATACCAATATATTTATTTAAAATGTATTGGATATTCTACAATTTTTAATATATCATTTTTAATTTATATAATTATCTAAATAATTTAGAATCAATGAATGTTTAGATTTCAAATCTTATTCACAGTGTATTCCATTTCGTCTGCTTTACATTATCCAAATTTGAATTTGAAAACCGCTTACTTAAATATATACATAATAATTATTGACATTCTTCCATTTATTATCTATGCGGTAAAAGTAGAGAAATTCAAATGATGTTGAACATTGCATGAATGCAGTATTTATCATTAATTTACTTTGATGTATTGTGTTATTGCCAGTATATAATCATGACTGTTTAACCATGTATCGCCAAATTGAGTTTTTGGTGGTTATATGTCCGTATAGCCAACGGTTTACGTTGCCTGTTCCTGTTACATCTGAATCGGCATAAAAATAATTAGCTAAATAATATGATTCGAATGATCTAAATAATATAAAATATTTCCGTTTATTTAGAATCAATGTGCTAGATTGTATAATAGTTTTATCAAATAATCTATCAAATGCAAATTGATGTTATCAGATCAGTAGACATGATTTATGTTATAATAATTACACTAAGTCTTATTATGTTGCATTCTCGTGAGTTTCACCTTGATGTGCCTCTCACTTCACTTCAGTGGGGCGGGTGACGTGTTCTCCGGCGCACTCCCGGGTGGCAACAGTCATGACGATGACCTCGTGTTCGAAGACTTTGCCCGACTTCGCTTGCAGGGGGACGAGGTAGAAGAGCCCGATCAATGATTGCCTGCCCCTGAGTGGCACCGAAACGTGTTCATAATTGCCTCCCACCCCCATCCTTTCTTCTGCTGCGCATTGTTATTATAGATCTGCCTACTCTATATAATATGTAATATTTTAAGTCCGCTGATAAAATTATGTTCCCTTTGGAAGCCAAATCTCAATTTGATAAATTGCGTTAACTCGGCCCACCGTGCTTTGGACTTCTTATTATTGATTGTGTGTTGGCGACTAAGCACGTATACAAATGCTGAATGGGCTGAACACGTCTGGTTGTGTTGATTTATTTTTCCTTGTCCTGCATCATTTTGTATATTATTTATATTAACTTAACTACAAATCTGTATAATCTGCCAAGCAGCTATCCTACTGATCAGTTAACAATTGATAGATAATGTTATTATTTTACCTAACCCTTCATATCAATGCTGAAAAAACTTATTTGAGTTATTGGTCTTATATTTTCTTAACTATTTGCTAAATTATTATTTTCTTTACTTGTTGGTATAACTGCATCGATTTTGATAATTAACTGACTATATTTTCTGTTAAATTGTATTGAATCTCCCACAAGACTATATATATATACCAATGAACAGAATGCTGTTAATTCTTATAAATCTCCTCTATTGTTTATGTTGAATATTTCTCATCTCATGGTCATGTGGAAATTACGTGACACTATGTGGTATTCTTTATCTTTAAATTGTTTACTTAAATGTTATCATGTTTTTTATTGATTTGTTTTATATTCCAAAGTTGTTTATCGATATTTGAGAGTCAGTAAAAGTTTTGGTCATGTATATTTTACCATTAAACTAAAACATCCTTGATGACTTTCACAAAATGATTACTGCAGAACATTACATACATCAACCATTATTTATACACATTATATTTTTCATTTATAAACATATTAAATGATAAACTTTTGTTACGAGTATTAAGAGTGTTGTGGACAACATAATTATATAAAACATCAATACGTATTATATGTAAATAATTATTTATATATTGTTCTATTTTTCCTTGTAGACAAGCGACAAATTAGATCTTTCGGAAATTGAGGAAAGCATCCGTAATATATATATTAGACGAACTAAATGTTAAATTATCAAACACATGTTTATGATTTTCATATATAATATATACAATACATATAATTGCGAAGTCCAATAGCTTTAATGTGACATTTGAAACATATTTATAGAATATTATATTTTAATTTAATTGTTAAATTTTGTGAAAATAAAATGTGTTGCACAGAGCTGGTTAGATTACCTGCTCATGTGCCAGTACACCATGAATATATTTCTACACAGTTACGTTAGTGACCTATGTACTGTAATATTTTTTATGCTGAAATTTCTGCGGCTGATATGAACTACATTTATTTCGGCGCACGCATAAAATTAAAGTTTAATTTTACGAACTTTTTATTTTCTGCAATAAAGTTAATTATAATTGTTAAACCTGATGAAGTTTACGCGCGAAAACCATCAAAAACCCTATAATTAAATTTTCCCTCGAGGGTACACGAAAACCCTCGGAAATGAAGTTTTTGAGGATAACTTCTCGAATTAGCTCTTCGTAAATGAAAGTTAAACAGTACTGTCGAAAGCGTGAAAAGCTGTTGAATATTGATTACTAAAAATAACTTAGTAATTTATTGTGCTTATTTTACTTTTGTTTATGTACAGCTTATTAATCTTAGGTAATCTTTTGGAAATATGGATAGATTTGACATTATAATATCCTCAAAAAATTCTTAATTTGAACTTGGCATTTATTCTACCCTTAATGTTTAGTTTTTTTGTAAAAATTGGTTCGATCACATTATTCTGTTTAATTTTTCGTCGTAAGTTGTGCGTTCTAAAATATTGATATATGATTTACAAATATCTATAAATTAATCTTATAAACTTTAATGAACAGATGCAAATTCAGTTTCTGGACAGTAATTAACTATTATTTCAACCACATAAACTGACTAACAATTTTCCCGTTATTACATTATTGAGGAAATAGATATCAAAAGTGACATCCTGTGATATGTAGTTGCGTAAAAGTTATATTACCTTTTAAATAATTTATTTTAAGATGCATGCTGTGCAATAATAGGTTAATATGGCAACCATATAAAACAATAGATTGAAGTAACGAAATTCTGGACTGCTTTATGTAAATAAATTGTAACCTCAGCTTCAAGTGAACAGTTTTAGTGCCATTAAAATGTTTTATTTTGTGAGCTATATTTCAAAATTCTATTAACCGTACCTGCAGAGATAGCGGTAAATATGTTTAATTAAATTTTACTGTGCATCAACTAGTTTGATTGAGTATAGTTAACTAAATCACATGCAAAAATCTATTCACTAAGAAATGTAATAATGTTTTATATATAATATTGTATATAATTGAAACCATTTAAAATGCAATGATTTATTTTAATATAACATCAATGACTAATTACTATAGCCTATATTTTGAATAATAGGCTTTCAGTCATGGACACAAATATATTCCACATGATTGTTAACGAATATCACTTTAAAAAGCTACTATAGCTAGGCAATCAATTCGATTGTTAATACTTTCAATGCATCGTGTACGTTTTGATACTAAAATTATTGAGTCTCTTCTTCGCAATATGCATATATATTAAACAATAGTCAACTCTACCATATTATGTTATATTCGCGTTGTTAATAACGAATATATGGGTTTCGCTCTATATTACTTTATATGCAAGTACCTCATAACACAATATTAATAATGAATAATATGTACGTATCAATATAAATTATTCATTTAATTATATCATTACGGTAAAACAACTTCTAACTTTCTCAAGACTTATTTTTATAATAATCATTTCTATAATATTTCCACATTAATTATTTCAACAAATTCTATTCTATGTAAAATATACTTAAATTATTAAATATAGTTAATTTCGGTGTACTTACTTTCAGAAATTAAACAAACTATTATTGATTTGATATGACAAGATATTAATTTAACAAATTAATAATCAATATCATAACATATATATCCAAATATTATTATATTTAAATATTATTATATTATTATAAAAAATGTACATATGACATATGCATTCGGTAATACATATAATTCATATGTATTACACATAATCGGTGTATATAATTGTTATTATTTAATTTATTAAAATTATACATGCAATATTTACATCAATTTAGCAGAAATTGATCGCGCATTAGGTTTTAATGTGCTAATTGTAGGTCACAAATTGTTATTGGTCATAGTAACGTTTACACGCGGGTTCCATAAATGACCGCGATTTTTTAACATGATTTAGAAAATTTAAATAAAAGCTAGTATATTTACTTTTCGTAGATGAATAATTTTCGCGATGATGAAGGTAACTATTTGAGCCCTTTTATAATGTAGTTCCAATTTTTTTAAATGTTACTGACTTTTCATATTACTCTCTGAAACCAACTTTAATAGACTATATAAATATACTAGTACTATATCTATATACTAATATAGATACTAGTACTAGTACTAATACTAGCTAATAGAAAACTGTGAAAAGGGTTGCATAATTGAATGATTTCTAGATACTATAATATCATGAATTATAAACCATCCATAAATACATAAGATTAAGTATTTTTTTATGTACATTTTTATGTTTGATATGATTATGGTGTATAGAATACTAGGGATATACTATCAGAACTGGAAGTACATGACTAGATTCACAGCTAAATAATATTCAATTAAAAAAAAAAATTCAGAGATATAATATGGTAAATACCTATGCCATGGCTATGTTTGCCTAAATATTTAAATAAATTTAAATAAATTAAGATAATATTATTTTAATTTTTTTAATTAATTTTGAATAATAATGAATACAACTATGTCATTATTTACTATTCATTTACATACATATCAATAATATCATAATTAATATTTATAGGCTCTTATCAAAACCAAATAGGATACTGTCTATATAATTTATATTATTAATATATATGTAAATAACATATGTTTAATATTTTGAGAAACCATATAAACTTATAAATTATATATATACAGTTAACAGATTATGTATTTACAGAAAAAACATCAATGATTTTTATTATAAAAATTATATATTAATTAGAATTAAAATGGTTATAATTATAGAATAATTAATACATAGAGATTTCACTCTTATATTGATCTGTATGCAGTTTAATACTACTAACTTCTTACCTGAAATCATTTACAAAATAATTATTTAAAAACTGACAGCAGTAAAATAGTTAATGTAATAAAAATAATAAAATTTGTTTTAGATATATAGTCAATAAATTATATTTTATAGAGAACTTATAGGCCTACATATTAAAATTGTATGAATATATACATTAACTCTTAAAATCAAATTAATAAAAATATATTTAACATTACTGTTTTTTTACCCATTTAATTTATTAAAATAAAAAATAATTTTCTATTAATGAAAATTTGTAATACAATATACATGAAATCTCTATGTAATAATTACTCAGTAATAATTACTAATTAAAAATATATATAATATATTGTGTGATTGAGTAATTGTACATATATATATATAAGCTACAATATGTAATATATTTCAATTAATATATTATTTTTTAAATTCATGTATTATTTTTAAATTCATATATTATTTTTTAAATTCATAAAATATTTATATATATACAATGTGTCAAAAGTATCCAAATACAGAATATTCATGAATAATGGTTGTCTATGCCAGAATTGTTCAGAATTATGCATGTCTATGACATATTGAAGCAAACAATAATTTGAATTTGTATTAAGAGGCTATATAGCATAGACATTGAATTTTAATTTAAAATCAATATTGTGGACAGCAGTTAGTAGTTAGCAGTTAGTATGGAAAGGTGAATGTTAAATATTAATAATCATGTTTTTCTTATTAAAAATTACTATGCCTGAAATAACTATAAACATGTCACAGATACATCAGCCATGCAGGTTCACAACTGGTTGGATGATCATTTCTCTGGATGATGGATAGGGTGCCATGGACCTGTGGAGTGGCCAGCTCGCTCTCTGTACATCACTCCATTAGAGTTCTTTTTGAGGGGTGTCTTGAAGAATGAATTGTATGCAGTGAAACCTAAGACCATCAACTGAAAATCCAGATTCAACAAGCATGGGACAGTGCCTGCTTGTCATACAGTGCCCAGGGAGCCTAAATTTCCGGTTTTTAGCCGGATTCTGGTTTTTTGAGATCGATTTTATTGGGTATTGAGATTAGCTTAAAATGCAATAAAACGTGGTGGGTATGGGGGTAGGTACCCTTTAGATTTTAGCCCCCTTTAGTATTTTTAAATAAGATATTGCCAAATATGTTTTTCATATTTGAAAAACTACAACATTCCAAAAAAATGTCATGCTTCGTGCCTTTTGTTTATCTCTTTATTAACATATTTTATTGGTTAAAAATATTATATCGGGCTATTTACATTCAACTATATGAAATTTATATCTTTCAAGAGGTTTATCCATTTTATGAACAGAGGATTACAATACAGGAATTCTTTTAAACAGAGTTACTGTGTTTCATACATTGTTATCTTTACA
>JAUZND010066449.1:0-17534 GCA_034780555.1 Coelogynopora nodosa | reverse complement strand
TAATATTGGTAATGATCTAGATGAATATAATATTGGTAATGATCTAGATGAATATAATATTGGTAATGATTTAGATGAATATAATATTGGTAATGATCTAGATGAATATGAGTAATGATCTAGATGAATATGAGTAATGATCTAGATGAATATGAGTAATGATCTAGTTGAATATAATATTGGTAATGATCTAGATGAATATAATATTGGTAATGATCTAGATGAATATGAGTAATGATCTTGATGAATATTAGTAATGATCTTGATGAATATGAGTAATGATCTAGATGAATATATTATTATTATATAAGCTATTTTCTATGTTTCTGCAATAAGTAATAATTTTCAAGAAACTAAATGAAAAACATACATATTTATATTGTTAAATACAAATATTTGAATTAATTTCATAAATTACTTGATATTATTATTACATTGAACTCTATTGGGATATGCAACCTATAAATCGAAAATTAATTAATTAAATTTTTTAGGTATATCAGAAATAATGTTTTCATATGAAAGTCAGTCCATGGTTTGTGGCCCAGAGCACACACTCTGAGAACTTTAATACCGGAATGGTCGCTTTTGTTAAAATGACGACTATATTGATGTATCTCTATCAGCTATGTTATAAGATTTGTGTCTATTTATATATTACCTAAAATGTTGTTCTCGAAGCACTTCTTTAGTTGAAACGCAAGGGTTACGAGAAAGTCCATATAGCCTATATGATGTTGGTTGATTCACATGCAGCAGTGATCTCGATGGTTAGTTTGGTCATTGTTCATGTGTTTCATAAGAATTCGGCTTCTTAAAAGGTAAATAGGACAAGTTATGGCGTTATTACACTAAAATATGAAATTAATATATTTCCTTTTCATGGATAAGATCGTTTTTTAAAGAAGTTGAGAAAGACTTTTTCATTTTTTATGTGCAACAACACAAAGCTCTGTAAAAGTTAGTTTACCTTAGTAGAAGTATATATAAGAGATTTAAATGCCGATAATAAATTTAAGACGACCATTTATATAATGGCAGGGTGCCAATCTATACGATGAAAGGAAAACTACTTTTGTTAACTAACTTATGCACGATTCTAGAAGAAAATTTCCTATATTCATTATAATCAATTTATAATTAAATCAAATTTAATTTAATTATATTTATAATTATATTTCATGTAGTCAACTGTGTGGATTTATTTCCTGTTGTCGTAGATTGACACCGTGTTGTTAAAGGTTTGTAAGCTAGAATTTTCAGAGCCTCCTGTTGTTGCATATATAAAAGATTCATGAGTATTTCTAAGCTTCTTTTAAAAACAATTCCGTTAATGAAAAGTGAAATCTGTAAATCTTATATTTTTAATAGCTGTAAATAACGCCAGGTACCCAATTTGTTCTACTTTTCATTTTGAAAAACCGAATTCTAATAATCACATGAACAATAATGAAACTACCATGACATCGAGACCACACTGCTACATGTGAATCAATTGACATCGTATGTACACGTACTTTATTGTAACTGAATCATTGTACTTTATTGGTCAATTAAAAGTGAGCAGTTTAAGCTAAATTCTTAGGTACCGCATGAGCAGAGACAGAAAAATATAGTCGTCATCTTAACAAAAGCGACCTTGCTGGTATCATCAACGACCTCATAATTTGAGTTTTTATATTCCAAATCATGGACACGCTCTGAGCTTCTCCTCAGAGAATACATTACAATAATACAGGGCAGGAATAAAAAAATTATAGTAATATGGGGAAATGATTTTCTTACCTCTTCGAAATTTAATTATTTATTTTTTACAATTAATTAGTATTTTCCATCCTTTTGAGTTCAACGTAGTGGCAATTTAATGTGATTTTAATAAATCTCACTTTAGTGGAATTTCTTGAAAATGATGACTTGCCATCGAAATGTCTAAAATTGTTTATTTTAGTGATATATTATTGTGTGAATATATGTTACATAATTATTATTTAGATTCATATAACAATTTCAAATATTTTCCGTTGATGTGCTTTTATTCATTTTAAGAGGGTTTTATTCATAGACACATGGGCTTATTTCTACGTGCAAAATGATCGGTGTAATAGGCTGATAAAAGAATACGGTATTTATTCAGAAGTTTTGCCACTTTTTATTAAACTGAAAATCGCGGCACTTTCCTGTGATCATTAACAAACCTTCAAATTGTATAATAGAGTTATATATTTCAAACTTCAGTTTGACACCCCTTTCAAAAAACTTTTCTAACCATTTTAAAAATTTTAAAAGTTTATCAAAAAATAATACTTTTACAGACCTGTCAACAGTCCTGGTTTCAGAGGGCTGTTTGGGTTAGGGTATATGTCCTGGTTGGGTAGTATATTGTTTTAGTTTTTCAAATTGTGTAACAATATATATTTTGAATGGCATTTTACATATTATATAGTCTGCGTATAACTGCTATCGTATACATTATGTGGCAATATCTATTTCTTATATTTTAGATCTATTGTTACTAAACTCGACTGTTGTTTTCATAAATTTGATAAATCTTAAAATATGATGACTTCTAAAAAATTAGTTGTTTGAAATGTTCTGGTTTTCTGACTCATGAGGTTGTTTAAAATTCGATACAATTTCCTCATAAGTTATACGTTTGTTGATTAAAAGACTTTAAGCATAGTATTTTAGAATTTTAAAATTATGATGATAATAATATTGTACAAATATTTGTTAATTGACCTTGAAGCTAGATTAGCACTATAAGGTTTATCACTTTGACCTTGCTTTTGTATTAAATATTTATAAATATATACCTCTAACATGTTTGTATTAAACGCCCAACATTTTAACAAAGGGTACTTTAACTAAAATGTATCTATCTGATAAATATTGATTTATTAAATATGTAACAGCTATTTTAGCGAAAGATACTTCCACGCATATTTTATGTTCTGATTATTGATTCATTATATATACTGCCGTTCGCAGTCATGCTAGTGAAAATGAAATAGTAATATATATCAATATATTACCTATATAAATGTAAGTGAAACATGTAGAGTGAATATATTTTTAAATACTTCAAACTAAAGTGTGTAGGCTTTTTTATTAACATTGCTGACATCTGCCTGCGTGGCCTAATGGATAAGGCGTCTGCCTCCTAAGCAGAAGACTGCGGGTTCGAGTCCCGCCGCGGGTTATTTTTTTTCGAAAAATGCTTTTCCGTAACATTCTGTAAATCTATTTTCATATTTATTCATTTTATAATTGTTATTCCATAGATCATTTATTTGCTTCAGACTAATTTAATTTGGCTTAAATATATCTTAACTATAATTAATGCTTATCGCCTAGATGTTTTATCTATTTTTATTAGCCTACATGAATGATTACCAGGCATTTTCTATATCCATTTCAGACGATCGACCTATATTATTTGCACAAAAATATTTTGGGGTGGCAAGTGAGTGAACTAGAGTATACAATAGCTTAACTGATTGTGCTCCGTACGTTTATTATAGTAACATACTTTTGCTACATGGCGATAAAGTGTTGTTATCGCTAAAATAATGACTACTTACAGTGTAACGTGTTACTATGATTATATATAAAACCATTCATATAAAAATCCTGTCTATTAGAATAAACAAACAATCTATATCTATGTATAAAACTATTCACATTACATTTAGCTCTATTATTATATGGATTATAATATATGAATATTTCGCAAGGAAGTTATAAAATTGATATATTCTACAGGTACAATTACGGTAAATTTCTATTTTAAATAATGTACAGAAGTGAGTAAGTGATCGATAATAATTTATACTTTTTATCGATCCGGAAAATGTTAATTAATTTAAACGAATTCTTGCTTACCTGGCTGGCTAAACCATAGATATAAATAGATTCCTGTCTCTAATAATAAGCAAACAATCCATATCTATGGATATAAATAGATAAAAAACAATCCATATCTATGGGCTAAACTATATATTATTGGCTAATTATTGTAATACTTCAAGTATATTATAGCATAATATTGCGTACTGCGCTTATTTTGGGGCCTATATATTGTAATGTGTCGTTTAAAAACATTTTCACAGCAATAAGTTTGAATATTATTTTCTTTTAAATTGTTTCAACTGGAAATTATTGGTCCAACAATTGCCAGACTTGTGGTACTTGCTTCTACGCCGTTGTAATAAAATTATTTTTACAACCTGTGCAACGCGACTGTACGACGATCTTTTAATAACCTTGATGTAGATAGGAAGTCCGACTTAATTAGTTAAATAATTATCTCGTAATTGGAAGCAAAACTCTACAATATTTTACAGAAACCGTTAATTAAGACCATATGATATAGCAGTCAGCAATCAAGGAGGACTGTCAAACCCTGATTTAGAAGCATAAGCGGAACATCAAATATATCGTCGGTAGATCGGCAGGGTCGCCAAAATAATGCCGTCACTAAATAATAATGATATGTTAAATTCCCTATTCATTTTTTGGTCTGTTAGGGTTGGAATAACGCTGTCATTTATTTTGACAGGGTTGGAATAACGCCGTCACTTAATTTATAAGTTTTTCTGTATAACATCGTCACTGATTGAATAATGCCGTCACTGAATATAAATTAAGTGACGGAGTTATTCCAACCCTGTCAATATAAGTGACGGCGTTATTCCGACCCTGACAAAATATGAGATAGCGTTATTCCAGATTGTAGTTTTCAGTCACTGTTATTCAGTTTCGTGTACATTTAATGACGACGTTATTCAGTGCCCCTGATCGGTATACATACGCTGTAAAAGGGGTGGGCATGGATATTATCAAAAAGAAAATAACACATTGCAAATAATTTTTTTATTGTCATCCATATCAGTGTGAAATCCAATTATAGAAACGTTACTGCGGTGTCCAAAACCGTTAAATTTTGCGTTCAATGTCGCAATAATATCAAATGAGGAAACAAATATTGTCAAGATTATATTCGAGTAGGCTAAGGTTTGACATTCGATCTAGTTCAATTTTTTCGGTTATAAGAGATGTAAACATTGCCGGAAAGTTGATTTCATTGTTTCTATATCTAATTTATTTTTGTTTATTTGATTTGGTAACAATGCATTTGTTGGAGTTATTAATCATAAAAGAGATATTTTGCTTAATTGATACCCGCAATATTTCCCATAGCACACTAAACGCTTGAAAAGTATTACTTTTCAGTTTATGTTCAACTTTTCAAATGCTGCTCACTACTTTTTGGGGTATGGTAAAAATGTATAACACAATTTATTAAACATTGGTCAATTATCGGACAATTTTTTTTACATAGCCTTCTTCGTAACTTTTCAGAAGCATAATTTCTCGAGTATATAGGCCTTCAATTTTTTACAAAACGTTAATTGCATTTTATTATTATTCATTGAATAAATTTACCAAATTGTACTTGCACACATTTTCTTTTAATTTTTAAGGTGATCAAAAAATGTTATCGTTTGTTTTTCACTATAGTTTTCCTGCAGTCTACAATAGATTATAGTATTGGCATAATTCCTTCCATCGGTCATCATATATTTTAGCTGTTTATGAGGAGTTAGTAGGGATAGTTTGGTTTCAGCAGAACATTTTTCCCTTAACCTTTCGTATGTGGAGGGGGTACAGCAATTTAAAAATAAATAAATTAAGTTTTTGATTGAACTATATAATGCATGAGCCTGCTTTTTTTTACTCAGTGGCTAAAATGCTTTTATCTAACTAAAAATTATTATAAATATTTTTTCGCATAATTTTACATACCGGAAAGAATGGTGTTATTATTGATCTATTTTATACCCCCCCCCCCCTGGGTTTTCATACTTGCCAAAGATTTTTGGAACTAAAACTTGTACTATCAATAGAAAAAATAAGTTTATCGTAAATTATATACATATGACTTTAATAATAAAATTATTTATTAAAATAACCAGCAATTTTAAATAATACTCAAATAGCATTTATACTACTTATAGCTTATTTATATATGTAGTATAATAATAAAACAAATATAGATCTCGTGATCTTGAATCAAATGCAAAAAGAATCAAGTCAGTTGGTTGCATTGATCAAGAGTTATAGCATATATGGGTCAATATATAGCATATATGGTTATTTTCCCATTATGATGTTGTTTTCCTAACTGGAGTTTATGACATAATCAGGTCATAAAAATGGAACAAATCGATTAATTAAAAAAATTAAAATAGCTCGACAAGTCTTTAAAAGGTATCTGTATACCAAATTTTAGCTAAATCGGATGATAGAAAGTTTGTTTTTCCAGAGGAGAGTAAAATACCCCCCCTCTAAGTAGTAAACCCTAACAAATGTGTCCACGTACGAAGAGTTAAGTAATTTAATTTACCGTACGTATCAAGCTTATTACAAATTAGCTACAATTTAAATTATTTGATTCGTCACTATACATAATTCAAATTTCAATCAATAAACTTACATTGCATTTATTATATATTGCAATTATTTTATTATTGCATAGAAATAAATTACATTCAGTCATATGAAAAGTATGACTTTCAAATATCGTGAAAATTATTTTTTAACATTTCCGATGTGTCATTGTACCTTATCAATTTAATTTATTGATTTTTAGGTTGTATAAATCTGTTTTTTGTAATTTAATATACAAACTATAGAAAAAAAGCACATTTATTATACCAGCGAGAGGTTCACAAATAATTTTTTTTGAAATAATCTTTTCAACTTTAGACTTGTTATTAAACATTCAGTGACTTCGTTAGTCTTTTTCAAAAAAGGGAAAGGGAACTAATGAGTTGAAACCATCGTACCTGAGCAAAAAGTGAGGACTGCAGAATTTGTTTGCAGACTGCCCCATAAACCACTTCATTTTCGTTTTTCCTTTACTTTTCTTTTCTTTTTTCTGGATTTCTCGACTTGTTGTGGTATATATGTGTTATACTATTGTAAGCAATAACTATATATTGAAACTCCAAAATGTTGATGTAAATTTTGAAATTATTTACTAAGTGAGACCGATTGTAAAAATACTGAATTTAGCTTTAAAATAAAATACTCAATTTCATATCATTTTTTTATATCATTTTTCATATCATTTTTCATATCATTTTTCATATCATTTTTCATATCATTTCATATTAATTTCATATCATGGATTTTTTATTTGATACCCGGGTTTAAAGGGTTAAAATACTGAATTTATGTTAAAAAATAATTTTAATATTATAAGATTCATGCCAAATATGATACTAAAAGTAGGTGAAAGAGGGCTGAAAAATCGAAATAAAAAGGCGCCATTATTTATCTTAATGATTGGTAAGGAAAGGGATCGGCTCGCACTCTTTAGTAACGTAAGATGCTCATATAGTTGCTGTAGAAATGCCCTTTAATTTGAGAGTAGAACTTTTTCTTCACAGTATATTACAATAAGATCACTAAAATAGTAACTCTGATAATACATTTGAATTATTTACAATTATATAGGTAAAATATGGCAAGTCCAAACAATTTATTATTATGGGCCCCAGGAACTCTTAAAAGGGAGCCAGCCATCCCTCTGGAGTCCATCCCCCCACCAAATTATACAAGTTTTGTATTTATTGTCGTCCTTTATAATTTCCATTACAGATCAGAAACTGATAAAGGACTCTCCAGGAAACATATAGTTGAAGGTAAGACCTTAATTTTGGAAATTAGTTTAACAATATAGAAAGGCCAATGAATTGAAGGGTAATACATATTCCACACATTTTAACCATTTGTAATTCAAATGATTAATCTATAATTTGCTAACACAAGCTATATTATATAGAATGTAACTATTTTTTTTTTAAATAAAATTGGTTATATTTGGGTTGGTAGCAGTGATGTTATAATTTGACCTTTAATCCAAACATAGATTTTTTCCTATGTTTTGAAATATTTTGGTAGTCATTTCATAATCCATCACGAATATAAGATAGAATTATGAAATTAGTATCCTTCACATTCATTTACAATAATATTCGAGTGATTTTGTTGAATTTACTTCAAATGTTATCATGTTATAGCGCCATCAGGTGCGCAAAAGGGATATTTTAGGCAGAAATACAACATGACTATCTTCCAAACCATTATAAATTTGCTAAAAAGTTATTAATATTTTTTTTAATCACAAATATTTGTTGTTTAAAGTATGAAAATCCATTGTGAAGTGCCTATCTCACAGAGCTGCGACCGTTCGCGACTAGTTTGCGACAAATATTTGCTGAAAAATTGTTAAATATTCACCTGATTTCAGCTGCTTGCACTCTCACAGGATTTTCAATTGTGACTGGTTTGCAACTAATTTGCGACAGTAGTACGAACGTCGCGCGATTTTTGAGCTCAAAATTCGCAAACAGTCGCAATTCAGCCGCTAATTTGCAATTCGTTCGCAAACTATTCTTGCAACGGTCGCTAGAATGTCGCAAAACATTAGCGAGACAGTCGCCCGATTGTATTGAGTCTATCGTTTGTGAATTTTCGCATGTGTATATAGGGGCCTCTTCTAGCACACATCATTCTTTCAAGACGTCGAAGACGTTGAAGATGGTCATCGATATTGTTATGTTATAACGATGTTGATATTGTTATAACGATGTTGATATTGTTATAACGATGTTGATATTGTTATAACGATGTTGATATTGTTATAACGAGGTTGATATTGTTATAACGTATTAATTATTGCTGTAATAAATTTAACGCATAATTTTTCAATAAAAATTACACGAAACAATTTGTTGCACTAGAATTTGTTTTTCAAATGCAAACACTATATTCGGATTAAATGTTACAATCACATTATTTTAACAATAAAAGTATTTTTCGTCGCTAAACATTATCATTAAATATTTTGGAAAGATCATATATATAAAAATATATAATACAGTTACAAGTTTTGAAACATCTATTTAGGTTTATATTTTTATATTTAAAGTTACACGTTTATAAATTTCAAACGGAAAATGTGAACCCCCATAACATAATATTATATTATAATAGATAGTGACCTCAAAACCATTCATTATCTCTAACATATAAAATTGGAAACTTTGAACAACTCATGACATCATAGATGTTAAACCACATGGTCAAATTTCTTTAATATTTGTTTAAAATGTTAAAAACGTATGTCTTGCCAACATGGACAGCGTTTTAAATGTAATTAAAATGGCGTATAATTTGGCCCTTCTTAACAGCGATTTTTTCACTTGCCTATGCTGCTGTTTTTATTTAACGACTTTTCATTGTAATATTTATAATTTAGTTTTATCTATATCAAATTTCCTACATAAATCATTCTGTTACGTGAATTACATCGCGTGCGCAATATTAAACAGATTTTTTATTATTTTGATGAGATTTCGGTGAATATTTGCACCGGAAATATAGGAAATGAAGAAGAGAATGAGGCAGAAAAATGACACATTTTTATGAAAAGTGCGAGGATGGATATATAGTAGACATTTACGCAGTGAGAAGTACGGCGTGGAGATGTGGCGACGAGGAATGGATCTATATATACAAAGATCGAGCGAATACTTATTTACAGTCTAAAGAGATCAAGAAAAAAGATGTGAAGCTTAACCTTTCGTCCGTGAACATATTTTGTAGGGTTTTCTACGTGGAGGGGGGTATTTTACACCCCCCCCCCGGGAACAAACTTCTCATCTTCGGATTAAGCTGAAATTTGGTATACAGATACCTTCTAAAGACTTGTCGAGCTATTATTATTTTCAAAAAAGTTAATTGATTGGTATTACATGACCTGATTACTTCATAAACTCCAGTTAGGAAAACTATAGGAAAATAACCATATATGCTATATATTGACCCATATATGCTATAAATTTTGATAAATGAAACCAATTGACTTGATTCCTTTTGCGTCGGATTCCAGATCACAAGATCTATATTTTTTGTTTATTTTTATTATTATACTACTTATATAAATAAGCTATAAGTAGTATAAATGCTATTTTGGTATTATTTAAAAGTTATAGGTTATTTTAATAAATAATTTAATTATTCAAGGTATATGTACAGAATTTACGATAAACTTATTTTGTTTATTAATGTTGCAAGTTTTAGCTCCTAATATCATCGGAAATTATGAAAACTTAAGAGGGTTCAAAAAATAGTTCAATAATAACACCATCTTTTCTGGTATGTAAAAATATTTGGAATTATATTTGTTAAGTTTTTTAGTTATATAAAAGTATTTTAGTCACTGAATAAAAAGATATCAGGTTCATACATTATATAGTTAAATCAAAAACTTAATTTCTTTTGAAAAAAATTGCCTAACCCCTCTCCACGTACATAGCGTTAAATGACAACGAGTGAATAATAATTAAATATCAACTATTCGAACCGCAGTTTCAGTACCAGAAAGGTTTAGTGGACAACCCAAACTGCCCTTCATTCTGGCTACACAACTGCTCATGGTTTGTATAAGGCCGGATGAACACGCTTCATATAATATGCAAGACAGAAGGTTTGTGTATATTTGTGGCCAACAGTCGGAAATATCTTTTCGGACGATAGAATGGTTATAAAGTGTTTTGAGTACACGAATGATATGAACTCAGTTTAAATGTTGATAAAATAAAACGGTTTTAATTACAATTCAAAACTTACTGTATTTATATGACTGTCATCAACTAAAACAAAGTTTTTATTATATTTATTGTTTATATAATTCAAAATAATCATTTTTCTTGAATTTTTTGTTGAAAAATACTTAAGGAATACTTACATAATTACATAAATGAAATAAAACATAATTACTTAATATATGATTTCTTGTATATTAATCTTTATTATGCCATGCTGTTTAAAGACCGCAATAAGCCCATAGAAAACACAAATACATTTTACTTTTGAGACTATAAATTCTGTGCTTCACTTAGTTCCAACAATAAATGTAATTAATTTGAGAGCTTCTATACTGTGTTGTATATACTGAATATTATTGAAACAATAATAATTCTGAGGAACTGTGTACGTGAATGTATGGTCTATCTAATTTAATAAATTAAACGAGAAAAAGATTAAATAAAGGGGAAAAGTTATAAACAAAAAGTAATCAGACAATATAGTATAGGCAGACTATAGAAGATGAGAAATCACTGTATTAAAAATTATTTCAATTGAAATATTTTGCAACATATAACTGATTTGTTACCTTAAATATATATTCTTTTTCTAACAGTTCTTTTCCACAGGTTTCACATTAATCTTACATAAATAACAATGTAGCCTATATATATATATAAATGTCATCAGTAATATCTGTAGGCTATATATCATATAGTCAGTGCATATAACTAAATCATCTCATTATTGTATAATAATAATAATATCAGCTAATGATGACAAATAATAGTGGTACTTCATTAAAGAAGGAGCTCACTTTCAATTAATATAAACATTAAATCGATTTTATTTTAACTTGAAATTGATATTGATATTCGTAATTTTTCTCCTTTGTCGTTTTGATTATAACTTTTGCCGATTTTTTCCCGTAAAATTGGCATATGATATATTAACATTGTATATAATTCAAATCTTGAAATGATATACAAATTTAAAGTCTTTTTTTAAAATTTTAAACAAATGTATTCAATTATTTTAAATTAAACAATCTTTCTATACGGTTGGTTTTAGTTTCGGTTTAGTTGTTTTAAATATTTCACTTCTCTTAATACATAAATCTTCACTAAATTAATCTAAGCGCTATATGATGAGTGTGAGTTTGTGTTACCTACTAATTTTCCTATTACAATTATTAATTGTTAGGTAAACAGTTTTAAATGATAATCGTTTTAATACATTCGTAGCAATTACACTCCTATAGACTATATTCAACTTTTAAATATATTTAGATTAATTAATACAACTATGAACATATAGTAAATAATTCAGATAATTGTTTTCACTTAATTCCACTGAAAAATGTACTTTTTGTTATGGGTAATTAATAATACACACACACACACACCCATACATATTTATATCAGACAAATAAGTAAATGACAATTGATTTCCACATTATTTACTGGCAACGATTATGCCGCTTTTGCTATATATATATATATATATGGCCTACATAACTGCTTATTTGTATAATTGTTCTTCGATATTTCTGCCTTACAAAACCAAAACTGAATTATTCGTAAGATAGACGGGCTACAATTCAATTTAAGCACTCCTACATTGTATATTAATTAACATTGATCAAACTTGACAATCTCTCTCTCAAGTGGAAAGTAAATATAGTTCCTTAATATATATATAGTTTTAATCTCTTCTACTAAAGGACCAAATATAAAAGATATATTGACGTGACATTTTACTAGTTTAATCGTATTTGGGATCTTTTTGACCTTTATCGTTTTTCCATTTAACATTATTTTCCACGTGTATAATTAGTATCATTATTATTATTATTATCAAAAACTCTTGTAAAAAATCGAATTTTATATTTATTATATCAGTTCTTTATTTGTTTTATACAAACATCGCAAATCTATATTATCATCCATTAGTAAAGAATACACATTACGATTGCATATTATTTATTATGTATATTGCAGGTTATATATGTTCAATTAATGACTTAATGAAAAAAATAAGAAGCAAATTTACAGTCATTTTTATAGCAAATCATATTTTATATTATACATCGTAACATCATTTCATCATTTTATCATATATCGCATATCTTATATCATTTATATAAGTATTAACAATAATTTTCTTATATAATTATATAAGAAAATTATTTGTAATACTTCATCTCTGTATGAAGGGCACTCAACATTATATGTTAAATTAATTTAACGATTTGCTATATAGGTATAAAATATAGGATAGGTAACATTTTGTTATTATCTAAAAATAAATATATATACGACATAATATAAACGAAATGTAATAATATAATAATATTTAAAAAAAGTTATCCATCTACGATAACATTGATTATATTGTACTAACAACTAACTTATTATTTTTCTTCACAAACCACTGTTGACTAAAACAATTTGTATTCGGACAAATATGGTATGGTATATAGGGATTGACTTCCCCTAGAAAAGCACTTTTCTAAAAAATATTAAGAAAACGGATTAACATGATCGCATGGTTGCAGACAATTGGAGAGGCCCCAAGGGAATTATTCATATATAGTTCACTTCTTCTGTTTTATTTCATTTCTAATTTCTATATATGTTCCCTTGTTTTCTCGTCTCTTCCTCCATGGTAAGTATAATCCTGGTGCTCTAAACGTATAACGTTGATCGTATTCTCTCGTGATAATTGCCACGTTCTATATAGCTGTTGCTCGCAAGATGTATTTTTGTAGCTGCTATAATATAGAAAAGCTTTGTTTTTTAATGTTTGGGATTTTTCTGTAATTGGAGTGGAAAATGCTTTTTTTAATTTTTACTGCAATGCAGATTATATATTGTAAAATGATTACTAAGTCCTTTTTTTATTTATTGAAATTGATAAAAAAAACGCTTAATTTCATCATTTAAAATTTATTTTAAATCATCCCTAAGGGGTGGTCCAGACCCCCGGACCCCCCCTTGGCTGCGCCTCTGGGTTTTATTATTTATTAATAATAACTGCAAAGGTTAAATTATTACTGCTGCATTAGCTTATTAAGAAATTACTATTAAAACTTATAGGGACAAAATATATCTATCATAACTAAATTATAAATATCTAAACAACTTTATATTGTTGTTAGTCATATAAATAAAAATCTTTTATATTTGACTCAGTTCAAATATATTCGTTTTCGTAATATGCATGGCTGCCAATAAATTATAATTTATAGTAATTCCCATGATAGATCTTTTTTTATTATATAATATATAATGTCTTGCACAAACTACATTTATTTAAATGTTTTTTTATTAAAAGTATCGGAGGTTATCTGAACACTGTAATTGCTCTAATTTATTTCTTTACATTTTAAACGTAATACAGTTTATCCGAATTATCAGGATTGTTTATTTAACTATTTTCGTAATCTTACGATATTTAATTTGATCAATTATATACGTATACGAGAACACCCTACGAACTCCGTAATAATAGTTTTTTTTAAAATTATATTCACATACCTAATATATTATAATGCATTTCAATACATATTATGCATTTTTTAATTTTGCATATTTCAATTTCAAATTTTGCATATTTTATTTTCAAATTTTGCATATTTTATTTTCAAATTTTGCATATTTTAATTTCAAATTTTGCATATTTCAATTTCAAATTTTGCATATTTTATTTTCAAATTTTGCATATTTCAATTTCAAATTTTGCATATTTCAATTTCAAATGTTGCATATTTCAATACATATAATGCATTTCAATACATAATTTATACATACATTTAATCTCATTTATATTGGTTCTATTAAGTACATTACGTAACCTTCTGTTATTTGTTATTCTACTGCTGACTAGCCTATACTGGCAATTAGTAAGAAAACACCTAACAATAGGTGAATAAATTATAATGAACACATAGCAAAAAAAGAAGCCAATTAAACTATATTATTGCATTACATATACAGTGCATACTGTGTATCCATTTTATAGGAAAGTATAATACCCTTATTTACGACGATCACCAGTGGAAAATTATTCTATACCGTCAATGTTGTCTTAATAAGCGGGCGGCTTATGACAATTTTCACATGCAAAAACTATTTCGACAATTTAATTAACAACAAAATACAATAACAACGATACGTTTTATTTAGATACTTAAAACTTGTTTATGTTCTGAATGAGATTAATTGTATAGCTATATGTTTTATCTCGCTAAAGTTATGCTTAAAAATAGAAATCCCAACAGTTAGTGAAATGAAAGTGTATGGCATTATAATATATTGGTTGTTCTTTCTCCCACTTAAAAAAAAATATGTTTAAAAGAATTCTATTTTTACAAAATCAAATAGCACAATATTTTTTATCCACTATTTCTTACTAACACATTTATAACTGCTAAATTTTATGAAAATACAACTAAAAAAAACTAAACGAATATTGCAGACAAAACATAAATTTTTAGAAAACTGTTCAGGGGATTTCACTGAAGTTATGTTAGACAACTTCAACTTACTCTAATGTTGTGTGCACCGTTTAAGAGCGCAGCAGCAGAAAATTGTCAAACAACTGAATTACTTTCATTTGTCTCCTGGGAAGGGGCGACAAGTATGGAAAGTACAAAATAATACTTGCGTTATAGTTTGGTTGTAGGAGGTTCATATTTTTCTGTTTCGAACGTATGCAATGAGTATATTATTATACTAACTATAAATATATATATTGTGTTAATATTATTTATTTTCCATATTGGAAATGATATACTATAGCCGCAAGCCTAGATTGGTTTTTGTGTTATTGTTATTATGTACAAGAAAGTCTAATTGCAATTATTGGTGGATTTATGTTTAACTTAGAGATTATTTTCATAATTACTCCAATAAAATTTATTGTTTGTAAATTTTTCAAATGTATAGTAGCCATGAATCAAAATTTTCAATTGAAGGTTTCGTTATTGTTAATTAATTAACTATCGCATTGCGCTTTTATAGTGTGTGCCTTTATATAAGTAAGACTGTATGAAATCATTAAGGAATATTAATATTAATAAAATATAACACCAAATTTGTTTTCAATTATATGATTACCAATATTATAAATTCTATTATCGAGTATTACCAAATATCACCAATTATTAATAACCGTCACAATCAAAATATTGTCATTTTAAATATCAAACAGTCAGTAAGTGTATAAAAGTTTATAACAAGATGCAATTGTGGGATGTAATATAATAAGCAATGTATAAAAGATAAATATATGCCGTATATGAAATACGATTATTTTGTATATATATTTTTTATTTCTATTTTTTGTTTACATTTGAGTATGTTCCCATATATTTTACGAGTAGAACATTGTGCGACATTCAAATTCCATGTAAATTATCGGAGTTTTTAAATTAAAACATCGTATATACAATATATTAAAAATGTAATTATACCACGACACATACGTGAGAGCATTTTATTCAAATTTTTTGTAAATATTTTTTTACAAGTCATTTAAATATTGAATTAATTATTAGTAAAATTGAAATTTTAAAAAATCTACTCTTTTTCAGTTGAATAAATTACTTCACTTAACGAAATGTTAACCAGTTATAAACACTGCATTTTAATTGTAACATGCAGTAAAAAGTGCATGTTAATATATAGTATGTGAATAGTTTAGCAACCAACTATTTTTAGTGACTATATTTTAAACTATACGATTAGTAAGGTTTATTTTCGTACCTCAATACGTCAATACATCAATGCAAACTACGATAGTAACCATAGTAACCATAGGGTCGCACGCCTAGACACCAAACAAGACGCCAAAAATCAATCATTTCCACCTTGACAGGGCTGCGAGCCTCGCTTGACCGACTTCAACTCGAGTATGTCGACATTGTCTTCGCCAACAAGCCGGATCCTCACACCCCCATGGAGGAGATTGTTCGCGCCTTTACGCATGTCATCAACCAGGGCTGGACCTTTTATTGGGGCACTTCGCGCTGGTCGCCTATGGAGATCATGGTATGAGTTGAGTATTGCGGTATTGGTATTACATAGTATTACATGGTAATTACATTGGTAGTACACGGTATTTAGTTTTTATTAACAATAACCTCTTGTCACTAAAGTTATAGAGGAAAAAAGCTCTCCTAGAAAACATTTAAAAATAGTTTTTAATCTTTTATTGTAAATATTAAAGTAAACTTAAAATTTTAATGTGATTTGCCATATAACTTACATTTGACATACAATTCGTTAAACACGAGTAGAACATTGTGCGACAAATGTGTGCTACAATTATATCTCGGAAACTTGACCACCTACAACAAAATAGTTTACACCATTAGAAAGTTTTGTTAGAAAATTTGTTGCACAATGTTCTACTCGTTAGTCACCTGAATGTACCTCTTCTATCACCAGTCATGGATTATATCAGCTGGATGTACCTCTCCTGTCACCAGTCATGGATTGTGTCAGCTGGGTGCACCTCTCCTATCACCAGTCATGGATTATATCAGCTGGATGTACCTCTCCTATCACCACAGTCATGGATTGTGTCAGCTGGATGTACCTCTCCTATCACCACAGTCATGGATTGTGTCAGCTGCATGTACCTCTCCTATCACCAGTCATGGATTGTGTCAGGTAGATGTACCTCTCCTATCACCACAGTCATGGATTATATCAGCTGGATGTACCTCTCCTATCACCACAGTCATGTATTATATCAGCTGGATATACCTCTCCTATCACCAGTCATGGATTATGTCAGCTGGATGTACCTCTCCTATCACCACAGTTATAGATTGTGTCAGCTGGATGTACCTCTCCTATCACCACAGT
>JAUZND010066438.1:0-17535 GCA_034780555.1 Coelogynopora nodosa | reverse complement strand
AAATACATACATATACATATTATATTATTAAAAGATAGAATATTACATATCAATTAGAAATCTAAACTTGTATAATTGTGTTTTAATATAATAACGATTCTAAAAAACACAACAAAAGTGTGAATTCTGTATAAATATATAAACAAATACATCAAATTTGTTTTAAAATAGTCTTTTATTAAAACAATTTATTATTGGCGTTTAGTCATTTTCAATATGGTTGATAGATTCATTTGCAGATCTACTAATTCTAATTGTAATGAAGACTTTCCTAATCTAAAAAATTACATCAAACATATCAAATATAAACATTTATTTAAGAAAGAGTAAGTTAACCTTATAAATGAATACAAAAATAATTTTTATTAATTATAACTAAAATATGATCTACTTAAGTAGTGTAATTAAATAAAATATATTTCAAATAACTTCTAAAATCTATTGTGTATTAGATAGGAAATAACTTCTTAAATATATTCTAAAAATAACTTCTAAAATGTTAAAAGATAAACTGGCGTATATAGTACCCGTAGAATTTATTTTAGAAATTCATTTTAGAAGTTTGTTAGAATATATTTTAGAAGTTATTGACTAAGAGTGTAGATCTACCGAAACTAGACCTATGTGTGAAATTAAAAAATCATTGAATTCAAATAAATTTCAAATAGTTGACAATAGGTTCTGACCATTGACAATGGTTCTGACCTAAGTTCTAAGTGTTGCACTAAATTATGACTAATTGATTAACAGTAAGTTTTAAGCAATATGTGTACGTTTTCTATTTCATAATGCAAATAAATAAATATATTAATTTCGATGACATGGGATTACCTTGTAAAAGAGTGTATCTCTGTATTTTATAGTTAGATAATATCCATCATATAATAACAAGATAAATCAATTAACCGTCTTTTGTTTTCTATAACCTTAGACTTGTTTTCTAAACGCATAGACAAAGTCAACTTATTAGTCATTCTCGTGAAATGTTTGACACTATTAGCGTAGTGCCTGTCAATGATGAGATATACATATTTATTTTGTAAAGGGATCTTCATGTAAGAAATCGTATTTCTTATGTAATCCTGACATAATATAGATACAATTTCTGATGTGCCATTATGAATGTAAATGGTATGACTCAAAGAATTGCACAACCATATAACATAACTACCTCAGGAAGGTCTACAAAGCGTGATAAAATGTCTTCTTCGAGGTGAGTTTCTTCAATGTAGATTTGGTTTTCCGATATTGTCACCATTGTCATCAAACATGGATGATGCCATTGTAAACAAGTTATACTTCAAATACCTTTGATGTTAATATCATGGGCTTGTTATAAGCACAAAATATGTGAGTAAATATGGGTGGTATCAAATACTTGTACATCTAGCCATCCAGATTCAAACTGCTGTGTATGTCGCCTTTCGATCTCAAATTACTCGTCAACGTCCTTCCATCCTTGCTTTAACTTCCTTTTAAGTAATGCTTCCCATTACAACGTTTTGTGATATATTTATTGTCAAAATCCTGTTGAAGGGAATGTATGAGTGTTTACCGCTGCTTATTTTGCAGCTTGTTTCGATTAACTGTATTAGCTTTTTCGTACTGGCATTTCATATTTGTGTGTTACAACACCAGCTCTGGCCTTATCATACTTCAAGTTTGCAATATACTTTGAGAGATGACTACGGATGAGAATAGAGTATGCCCAAGGTTTCAGAGTTAACTGAAAAAGTATAATAACAAGAATGAAACTGGTCCTACAAAGCATGAATGTATGTAAATGGTTCTGCAATTAGTTGGGTCATACAATGGCCTTCTGGTAGCACAATTGAGGATTATTTAAGAAATATGATTTCTTATCTGAGAATCTACGCATAGAACATATGTTTATCTCATATTTGACATGTACTACGTTAAAAATGTCAAAAAATTACGAGAATAACTTATAGGGATAACAAAAGTCCAATTTGTCTACGCGAATGCCACTTTAGAATATCGTGTTGTCGATTCTAGAATACGAAAATATGTATATTTATATTTAATTTAACTTTCATTTAATGAATTGAAAATCCACGTAATCTTTTTCGAAATGGGCGAAAATAAATGTTAAATAATAAAGATCCAATTCCAGTACAACTATATAATCCACTTCATGGATGTAACACATCTAGACCAGATGTGAAAAATCTGGTGAACAATGTGAAAAATCTGGTGAACAATGTGAAAAATCATATCTGTTTATTTAAATAAAATTCTTTTCCTAACTGGTCATGGCGTCAAATGAATTAAAGTCATATGAGTTGACAATATGAGGTGACACTGATGTTATTGTGTTGATAATTCACAATTATTACTTCAACCAATTCTAGCGTTAATTATATGATGGGAACTAATCTGTTCTACATTTCAGAAACATCATGTAGTGACCAAATACATCTTGACGACACAGTTGCGACGCAGTTGCCCCTTTATATGGAATTAGCAAAGGTACAGGCATACAAAAAGTACAAAAAGGTGTCCCACACGAAAAAATTGTGCATGATTATTGTCAAATCGGTTATGTTATAGTTGAAGGAACCAGCTTTATGGCTCAAAAGTCACTTGTATTTTTTCTTCTTCCAGATTTATGTGTGGACCTAAAATAATGATCAATAAACATCTTACATCAGCTCGTGAATTGAAAACTCTTTTGCCAACCACAGTTGCTTTTGAACAAAATGTATGTAATACAATAGCATACTATCAAACAATACTATGAAGAACAATGTTAGAATTGGGACCGTATCTTGCATTGATCTAAGGAAATTTGAGTAGACAAATGATGACACATTAAGTCTAATTCTTTCAATATATCTGATACCCGATGTGCTTCCAGTACCTGATGCAATCTTGAAAGTGATAAAATGTGGAAGTTCAGCCACTCGTCAATGTTCAATAACTAGATGAAGATGTGCTGCTGCCAAAGTGTCATGCTCTGTCTTTTGTGGATGTCATGATGAGGTTGAATGTTGTAATATTAAAGAAGAAGTGAATGAAGACGGTGATAACATTAAGGATTAAAATGACTAATCAAATTTGAACATTTCGACACATAACTATAATATGTAATTGATGCACCTTATTACTCACTTTTATCATAATCATTTTATTCATTACAGTGCGGCTCTGAGGCCTCGCGTAGACTCACATAGTATAACTATTCTTCATAATACTTCGTAATTTGTATTTGTGTAATATTAAGATAATTTTCATATTAAATAAGTTATAATTATTCTCTAACTAAAAAATAGCAAAACAACATGGAATTAAGGTGAAAAATGTCCGGCAATCATATTGGAAACTATTTGAATATAAATTATCTACTATATATGTAATTAAATATTTCGATATATATTGGCATTCCTACTTCAAAGTCAGCGAAATAATGACACAAATTTAAATAGCATGCGAGTTTGTGAACTTTGTTGAAAACATCAACTTTGTTCAAAATGTTGTTCTCTCTGGTCACATATAATACCAATTAAGAGTATTAAATTGTAATATAATCGATAAACTAGCCGATACGTTAATTGACCTCCAAGGCTACTAGTTTTAATTTTATTGGTCACATTACTTATTTAAAATACACAAAAGAAAGTGCGCACGACGCTATCGAAACTTGAACTATATAAATAGAAAAAATATTATTGAAAATTTTTTATTTTTTTATTTCTAAGTTAGAAAAAATAAGGAATCATAAATAAATCATTAATCAGTGAAACTTAGAACTTGAAATATGGGAGAAAATAGTTTTGGCTGCCAGCTTGAATGACATCTTGAATATCTCAATATCCCCAGGAGTGACAGAATGGCATCAATCGGATTTGAATTCATCACCCTCGAATTACCCAAAATCGATAAAAAATATTGTTAGTACTCTAAATCCAGGTTGTCAACCTTCAACCTAGACTACCACTACCGGTTTATAGTGCTAATTGCAATCTTATAAAAAAATATATAGAAGAAAACTTACTTTGTCACTCTTTGTAACTACTACTCATGACTAAGGGTTATAGTTTCCAATTTCGTAGATTATCGTAAAAGTTCAATTAACCTACAGAACTAGTCATTGATTATTCTTCCATCGAAATGTTGATTAAAAGTAACGATTATATAATTCTCACCATGCAAAATAATGTTCAAAATAACTGTGGTTATCCGCACACAAAGTGTACAAAATGTTGAGATAGAATTTTCAAGTTGTTTTTTATAATATCGAGAGTATGAATCAATATAGAACAACTCCAATACTCATCATCTCTCATCTTTAATACTCGCCATCTCTCATCTTAAATACTCATCATCTCTCATCTTTAATACTCATAAGAACTCATATGTTTATGTCACAAAAGTTCCAGGTGATTATTTAAAAATATTCAAAGCTCTGTATAAAACACTAAAAGAGCACAACTAAGAAATCTATCGTTCGTCAAATTAATATATGTAAAGACTATGCTTAGTTTTTTGGTTCTAGGTGAGGATATAAAATATTATATATATAGATTAATTAAAATATAAATATATATTAGACGCTGTCGAGTATGTTATAATTTACTCACATAGTGGAAAGTTCGCAAACATCCCAAAGGCCGCATTGGTGAGTGGTTTGGTATGACCGAAGGCAAGGTTGTGACTGATCTCATGGATGGCCAGAGTTAGCGAGTGGTTGAGGGTACCACCCAGACAGTAGGCTAGCACCAGGACCCAAGGCCAGGAAAGTTGCGCAATAAACCAAGTAGAGACCAACTGGAAGATCACAATTGCGGTTACGATCCATTTAAGACGAGGATCATGGCCCATTAGTTTCTTTACTTCGGGGTATTTTTCTGTGAGAAAATATTTTAGACGAATATTTACAACTTAAGTTATAGGTCTGAAATATTTAACTATAATAATATATTTATAAATAATATATTATTCAGTTATGTAAATATAACTGAAATTATAGATCTTAACCAGACCAAATTTAATAAATATTCTATGAAAATGTATGAAGTCTAAACTGCATTAAGAATTAAGCAGGTATATAAACTGATCATTTCAAAACATTAGCCTTAGTAGATTTTGAATAGTGAATGATAAAAACACTGATGGGTAAATATAATTTTCTACTTGGTGCTTCAAAGGTTAAAATAATATATTCTAATGAATATTTAAATTGTATCTCTAAATACCTTTTTACCGGTGTCTAGAAGAAATGTTTATCTTTCTTTGTCATTTTACATTAACTGCGTAACGATTTTAGCTTAAACATAATAAGTAAACTCATTATTTACTCAAACAAACATTTCACTGTTTTTATAATGCGACTACAAAGCAGATCAGTCCAAAATATTAACTATGTAATTCAAGTAGACAGTCCTGAGTTACAAGCTTCGTCAAATCATCACCCGTAATCATCTCAAGTCTTGAAGTCCGTAATGACGTAGTCTCCACCATTTCCACTAACTAGTTTAAACTATATTAACTACGTAGTCTCCACCATTTCCACTAACTAGTTTAAACTATATTAACTACGTAGTCTCCTCTATATGAACTATGTAGTCTCCACTATATGAACTACGTAGTCTCCACTAAATTAACTACATAATGTAGTCTCCACTATATGAACTACGTAGTCTCCACTATATGAACTACGTAGTCTCCACTATATGAACTACGTAGTCTCTCAGTAAATTATTTTAATAAATATATTTTAATCAAAATTTTAAAATTTTGTCAATAACATACTATATACATTATATATTTTTCAAACATTTTGTTATATATATTTACTAACTGTATTCATATTTACTGAGACTGTAACTGATACTTTTTGTTGACGCACTTGACACTGATACTGTTGATACACAAACTGACATCAATTTAAATCAAATGCAGTTATCAAAATTGTTTTAATTAGACCAATGTTATATAGGTGAGTTACATATTACACAAGAATATTATGTATAAACTTGAAATTGTATTGTTTATCCAGAATTTGAAATATGAGAAACTGAGTCCAGCGGCCTGCATAACGATTAGAAGAATTAAGGGTTAATTTTCTCATATTATTTTAATTATGCCATTTTAATTTAATCATTTATATGTAACTATAATATTCAAATCAATTACGGCTATTTATATATTGTATATGGATAATTGATTGAAATATCATGCATAATATATCTGGAAAATTATTCGTTCTGATCAGCTTTATTTTTAGATTTATTGAAAGCGATTCATAGTTGATGATATCATTGTATTTTAGCTATTTCTTAAAATGGGAGACTTAAATTACATTTATTCTGAAATCATTTTAAAGCATACTTGCATACGGAATTTTATAATTGTAGTTACTTATTAATTTGCACTAATAAATATGCATGATTAAATGTGAACAATTAAAGTTACTATAAACATTATATGTATATGCATAGGACGCTTTGTTTTGAATTAAATATTTTGTGCACTATAGTTGAAGGGTTTAAGTGAGCTTGTAAATAAATATTAATTAGTTGTTAGCAAACTAATTTGATTACATAAAACATTTTATCGTAAATTTCATGTATTTGATGATTAGTCATTTTGTGTATATTTACATATATATGTAGCCTATATACATATACAATAACACAAGAATATTACATATTGAAAGCCTATATAAGATATTTCATGTACTATAACTTGCTGAATATCTAAGATACACGCTGAAAACTATACGTGTTACAAAATGTCTGTATTATACATAGACTTTTAGAGATAACGTTGATCGTTTATATTAAAATCTAGCTGTGATACCAGCCGAATACGGAGAGTTAAATCAATACATGTTGATATAAATAGATTATCAGGATGTTGCTTCGATAATTCAATGATAAACCATATTTATCTGACAAAACTTGTAAAATCAATGACACTAAAGCACTGATAAAATAAGTGTAAAAAGAGTGAAATATACATATGTATTGATAATAATTATCATTTTCTATTCTATGAATTCTAACTAAACTTCTATTATAAACTAATTCTAAAGTATGATAGTATATTATACTATCATACTTTAGAATTAGTTTAAAATAGAATTTTCTGTTTATCAAATTAGTTTATTGTTTTATTGTTAAATTTTTGTATTGTTATACTACAACATATTATTTATTATTCGAACAATAAACAGTTTAATGTATCATTATCAACTTTTATAATATATTCTTTTTGTGAATAGTTCAATTAAAAAATACCATCAAACGATCACAATTGAATTAAATGTCCTGAGTTTTATCTAAATAGTTAAGATGTCATACTATCTATATACGGCTACATATATCTCAAATGTCATCAAAACAATTTGCAAAATATAACATTTATGTGTGTGTTTAATGATATCATAGTTTGTGATATAATTTAATAATGAAAATTTTAACCAATTTTCACATTTGTTTGCCAATATGTTGTTATGTAATTTGCATAAAAATATTATTGTTTATCATGATTTAAAATAAAACAAATGTTTTCCATGAACAAAACATGAACATCGTGTGTTGCATGTTACTCTGGGAAATAAATAATTCATATAATAATATTAGGTTTGTATGGTTAACGTAATACATCATTAACATAATATTATAATTAAATAACATGTCATGACAGTTATTTTATATAATTAAATATAAAGGCTTGTGACTTAAATCCGGAGGAAAAACCGGAGCAATAAAATCTAGTTTCCAAGGTCGGCATTAAAACAAGTAGTAGCTAAGATAAACACAAAATGTCAATTTAAAGAACATAATAATTACTTAAAATTAGTTCTGATTTTTTGTTGTTGTTTATTTCAGAATTAATTTAAATGTATTTACGTATTTTGACCCTTTTTATTGCCATTCAAAAAATCCATTTCATTTCATTTGTTTTTATTAATTACTTTCATTATTTTCAAATTTATCTTGTTTATTTTAGCTACTTTTGCATTGACGACCTCGAAAAATAGTAAATTTTTCTTTCGAATTTGTCCTCCGGTTTTCCTCTGGATTTAAGTTTCGACCTAATTGAAGTGTAATGTATAGTCTATACCAAAAAACAATACATTATTTTAGAATATTAGTGTATAGTGCATGTTAGATAATATTATCTTTTCAAAGATATAATCATTTGAGAATACGACAAATCCTTTTGTATTACTCTATACGTGAATATCAAAATCGAAAATATCGATCTATCTGTCAGTTTTACAGTGAACTTAAATGACGCCAATTATATAGAGATGGTGTTATGTAAATTTTATTCAAGGAAAGATCGAACTAGCTGTCATCATTCTATACGTGAACATTTATAATGATTGGTGTATCAAATTTTTTATAACCCATCATTCGGCAATCATATAGAAATATTTTTAGTGAAACCACAATCAAATAATCAATGCAGACATTTAGATAAGAAATATACAATAGATTACCCAATATTGTGAATAAATAATAATAATCCTAAATTAAGCCATATTTAACAATAGCGACCAATTCGATGCTTTATTTGAAGCACATACCAGTATAAGGCTAAAATTGAAGATTCAGAAAATAACAGAGATAAAATTAAATTTCCAATTGAAATGATTATGTTAATATACATTTTGTAGATATTAAACGAAATTTTATTTCATGATATTTGTTTACATTCTGCGCTAATGTTGATAGATATATAATAACATATTATGCAATAATTAAAACAAGCTGTAAACGTAATTAATAGACATGGAAACACTGAATCAGTATTGCTAGACAAGAAGTACACATTATCCCACATTTACAGATCGTTAACAGCATATTCACGTTTTAAATCACAAAATAATAAATGGTAATATTTATATAGGTATCGTAAAAATGTTTTGTTATGTTTTAAAAACTTAGTTTTGTTCAAAATTAATGTGAATAATATATTGGAAATTGCAGCTCCACCGGGTAGAATATAGACAACATAATATATAATGATACTCACCTAAGATAAGTTTTCTTCGTGTAGCATGTGGCTCGTCAGTGTATGACCATTCAAAGTCCGTCCTGGATACACGTTGACCCATTACAATCTGTACTTTATTAGCTATAATAATAATATGTGATAGTTATACAATGAATGCACAATAAATAATTATATATAATTGCTATACATTATTAAAATATGTATTAAATATGTCATTTAAAATAATTGACCCACTCAGCTTCGCTTCGTGGATCAATAATTTAAATTCGTCAGACAATATTCATATACCACGCTTCGCATTCGAATAACAGTATATTATTGATAAAGCTATTTTTAGAATTTAAATTTAATTTTTGACTTTGACGGACAAAACCCGACGCATATGTTTATTATTTTTTATAACTATTTCAGTGAATTATTATTAAAATTTGGTATATATAAGTAAGTGTATAATAAAACAGTTTATTAAATATATATAATAAATGTGACATTGAAAGACACAATTCAATGACACCCCCAATATTGTGTATCAAACTCAGTTCAGCTGTCAACACAAAAAACGTTGTCATGTTTTCGATACGAGACAATTTATTTAGTTATTGAAAATATGTACGTTTTCCGCACTTCATTTCATTACATTAATTGTGCTGTTTAAAAACGAATATCACCTTGTCATGAAAATATGCCTTAAGTATATTGTATAATAAAGCATGGAATTCTAGTATTAAACATTGAGAAATCACGCGTCGATATTTAAAGCACGACGGCGCAGCCGGAGTGGTTTAAGTTAAAAACAAGTGATTTATCGACGTTTAATACTAGAAATATCCATGCTTTATTGTAAATTTAAACCATTTAAATTATTGATAACTAAACAATCATTATCACTATTTTATTCAACGATTGATGTTATAGACGAATCTTTTATTAATTATCTGCTAGAACATGATGACCCTCTTTTCGATGACAATATTCATATAAATGTCCACCAGCCATCAACATCAAGGTTTGCATCAACAGATTCAGATGAGCTTGAACAAAAGAAAAGGCATCGCATTCCAATGAAAACTCAACAAAAAACACACTGGGCCGTCCGACTATTCAAAACATGGCATAGTGAATGGAAAGTTAAACTTGATGGCCCTTTGAAAGTATTTAAAGATTTTGAGGAAATGTCAACCAACGAACTGAACTACTGTTTTCAGTTCTTGATTTGTGATTGCCGAAAATTAGACGGATCAAAATAACCACAAAGAACTTTGAAAGAGTTAATGGCAGCTTTGCAGCATTATCTTAATTACAGTATGAAAAGACCATGCACTAAGCATCTTTTCTAACAGTGAATTTCTTGATACTAGAGAAGCCTTAGATGCTCAAATGAAAGAGTCTGCAGCTGAAGGCAATGTTCGGCCGAAAAGAAAGGCAAATTCCATTTCCATAGACACGGAAAACACTGTGTTTTAAATGCATTCGGCGTGAATTAAACGCTGAGAACCAATTGCAATTAAACGGCAAAATCACAGAAAGCAATGGTTTAAATGTTTATAAAATTTGTAACGGTATTAGGATATTTTAAATGAACCAAATTATCTATAATCTTTTAAATTAAATTATATTTAATTTTTTTGTTATTTATTATTTTAATTATTGGACAATTATATTAATAATTACTTTGATTGAGCCCATATAATAAGTTTAATTGATTTCATTTTTTACAAAATTATAGATAGTTCTCACTTCTGTATACTTAAAAATATTATTGAAAAAGATTAACTGAAATTTAAAAAGTTTTGTGAGGTTTGTCTTTTTTCTCAAATCGTATGGATAAAGTAGAGACATTTAAGAGGTATTTTTTTTAAAGTTAAATCACTTTTTTGGGAACTCATTCGAGAAAGTATTTCAAGCATATTTAACATACATTTAGATATATTGTAATTATGAATAATAACAAAAAACATTACAGCTCCATAATTAACTTGTAGATATAATTTAATATATTTATTTTAAATATTTGTGTGTCTAATAATAAAATGAAAATCGCAAAAAATAACTAGATGTTCATACAATTGTATTTGAATATGGTAACTTAATTTTATTACATTATACATGTACTTTTAAATAAAAATAAGGAAAGTTTATATTTTTATGCTGTACATATATTTTCAATAACGAATAAAATATACTTTACACCATTATATGTCTGCATTCAATTATATGACACAAAATTTCTTTAATTATACATTACATACAATATTTTTTCTTAATATAATGCTGATAATTAAATATATATAAATCATAAAATATATAAAATGTTATGCATAAAAGTTAAATTAATTAATTATTATAATTAATTGTTTAAGGTTAATTAAACAGAATTATTTATGTAATAATTTTTTTAATGAAATATTGATTTTTTAATTATATATAAATATATGTGCAACAGTTTTTCTTATATGCTTATATTATTTATTACTTTTTATAATATAAATAAATTGTATTTAATACAAATATATACTTATTTAATCATAATATAAATGCATAAATATTCATATTTTTAATTATTATATAGACCTTATATATATACAATAACTAAATGTTTTATATAAATAATTTTAAATTGTATATATATATATATATGACTTTGTGAATTTATATAAATATGTGAATTGTTCTCAGCATATCTTTTTCAATATTATACTTGGCTATTTTTTAAACATATATATTATGCATACCGCTAATATTTTATAGGAAAGATCTGTGAAAAAGCTCTCTCCTAGATTGAGAAACATATTATGAATATGGAAGTGAGCTTAATCTAAATCTCAGACAACTTTCTCAGACAAACTTTATTTTTTATTGAGAACTTTCTCGTGATATCGAGCTCACTTATAGGCTATGCATATAAGCCCTACTATGTGTGGGTTAAATATTTTGTTACATCTATTGTAGTTGTTTACGAAATATCTATTGACTTGAACTGATATTTCCCGTATCCAAATACATAGTCGATATCCAAGCATTGTTGATGTCGATGTTGTGATGTGAATTGTTTCTGCATAATATGCAATCATGTAAAACACGGAAATTCAATCGATAATAATAATACAGAAACTCAATAGTGATAGTGACAAGACTAAAATAAACACTCAAAACTCATAAAAACCAACTCTGATACGGATACAAAATCAAAAAGATTAATATAAATGTTAGATTTGTGACTATACATTATGAAATATATTGAATAATATTTACAAGTATTATTTTATAATAAATTCTAGCCTTTGGACATAGTTTGCAATTTCGATTAATTTTTTAAAATATCATTCTATATTCTATGTATATTATACGATGAATCAATATTATCGATGATGAATCAATATTATCGATGATAAATCAATATTATCGATGATGAATCAATATTATCGATGATGAATCAATATTATCGATGATGAAACAATATTATCGATGATGAATCAATATTATCGATGATGAATCAATATTATCAATGATGAATCAATATATCGATGATGAATCAATATTATCGATGATGAATCAATATTATCGATGATGAATCAATATTATCGATGATGGATCAAAATTATCGACAAAGAATCAATATTATCAACAAAAAATCAGTATTATCGACGATGAATCAATAATATCGACGATGAATCAATAATATATATTATGAATCAATATGATTGATGTTGCCTCAATCAATCTTGTCGATGATGAATCATTATTGTCTATACGAAGAATCAATATTTTTTATGCTGAATCAATAATGTTAACGATTAATCAATTTTGCTAAAAAACGAATCAATAATGTTGACGATGAATCAATAATGTTGACGATGAATCAATAATGTTGACGATGAATCAATAATGTTGACCATAAATAAATAATTTCGACGATGTACTATCAATATTGTTAAAAAATAAATCAATATTGCCGACGATTAATCAATATTGTCCACGATGAATCAATATTTTTGAAGCCGAATCAATAATGTTGAAAATGAATGAATAATGATCGAAGCAAAATCAATAATGAGGACCATGAATCAATATTGTTCGAATCTAAATCAATGATGTCGACGATGAAACAATATTGTTCGAAACTAAATTAAATGATGTCGTCGATGAATCAATATTGTTCGAAACTAAATTAAATGATGTCGATAATTAATCAATATTGCTCGAAGGTGAATCAATAATATCGACGATGAATCAATATTTTTCGAAACTGAATTAATGAGTTAATTTATGAGGATTTTGTGTTTGTTAATTTATTAAGATTTTGTATTTGTTAATATTTTCTATGTATCTTATTTACCACATCATTTTACAGAAATATAAGGGGTAGAAATGCCATTCTTGTCAACCCTATTTAATCGCAAGCCAAGGCTTTTTTTCGAATCTTGGATTTGAAACTGTTGACGGTGGATTTTCGGTAACCGATATCTAAACTATAATTTTTATATATACATACATATATGTATATAAACTAATTTATTATTATTTAATTCTGTAATTATGTTATTATTCTGTATATAATTTATAACAACAAGATTAATAAATTCATAATATAATAAACATTATATACATTAATACACCAACACAAATATTATTATTATATTATTGTCATATTCATTTTTGTATCATGGCCGGTCAATGATACTTCTAACGTGAGCAATGCTTATAGTAATTGTAGATCGCAAACGTTTATTCGGATAAAAATCAAAATATAATGATTTGATGGTAAACAATGGAGAAGACAAACGTTTGAGAAAAACACATACAATAAAAAAGAGTTACAGAATAGAATCTGTAGAATCTGTTTCAAATAAATAGAAATTTAAAATTATGAGAACCAATGAAGCAGGTACACCAGTACCGTTCTGTTTCACTTGAAGGTGAACATCTTCTGTTCACTATTAAGGCAGATTTTAAAGCATATTTGCTTTCTACAAAACAGGTAGGACAAAATTAATAACATAAATCTATTTTATCTAATGTTTGAAGGTCCATAATCGACATCTGACGGTCGGACTCCACATTATATTAAAATTTGTGAAAAGTTGTCCTGGAGCCTGTTTTATTGTCTTATCTGTCTTGTTTTGTCTGCCCATCTGGGTGTGAAGTGAAAGACAACCACGGGACACCACCGGGATGATTTATATAGTGTTTAAAAATAGTACGGGACAATATTTTCGTATTTAATAAAAATAGGAAAAGGAATAAGCCATAGATTTTTAGCTAAATATATAAAAAACATTCATTTTCTATGAAAACATACAGTTGACCTTATATTTTATACCTCAAAAACACAACTAATATTTAATAATATTTCTATATTAAGCCGGTTACATTTATTTATATTTTTGTGAATTAATAAAGATGAACCATGGAATTGCAGCAGCTAAAATTATGAGATTTAATAAGTCAACCAATCAAGACAATCAATCAATACAGACACACCTAAATATTGTGTCTACATAATTACAGACACACAATCAATATATTAGCCTATGGTAATTGTCTGTTTTACGTGTATGTCCATATAGTTTTTTACATTATCACATAAGTTGTATTATTGCATAGGCCTATAGGAAAAACCGAAATGGAGTTTTTTACACAGGGTATAATACATAAAAATAGAGTTGGGAGAGGTATAAGCTATGCATATCGCAAAAGTGATCACAAATTTCGTATTGTAGAATAAGGTGAACTGTAATTATTAATATCAATTTAGTTAAAAGTTTAAGTAATAGTATTTATTATAGCCATAGACGTCCATGGATTTTGCCCGATATGGAGGAATTGTTTGCATAATTGTATATGGAAATTGTGGTTGCTTTTAAGATATACATAGCTGGCCGTGTTGTTCTCACCTTTTCCGACTCTACTTCTTTGACTGTAGACTATATAATACCCTCATTTTAAGGGATTGTTTTAAATATATTATAGAAGTAAAATATTATATCAAGAAGCTAAACTAAATACCACATAACAAACACCCATCTAATATTCTAGCGGCACACTTTTTAGAGTCTCTAACTATGATGCATATCCTTTGTAAGGACCGAAAAGTATTCATTTATTTAGAGTCTAGTTTTGAACGGTTTCTAGCAATATTATTGTAATGCATCTATCTGTTAAAAACATTGAAAATACTATAAAAAAAAAACTATTCACTAATCATATTTGTTCGTCCGACCTTATGGAAATTACGATTTAGTATCCTAACTATCTACGAATTTACCCCTTTACAGTCCCGACATCAAACTTTCATATGATATAGCATTTAACCATTTATGCAGGTTTTACTTCTATAAATATACTTATGATAATAATAATAATAATCTTTTCTTTGTAGGCAATATGTGCATATATATATATATATATGTATCTCTAAGAAGGATTCTTTCATCATTTGTTTCTATAATTACTGAAATGTATCTTATAACAACTTTGCTTTGATGTTTAATAATAACTGAAGATTCATATACTTAAATTGAGTTTTATGTTTTGTTTTATAAGAATTAAAGAATTGCGTTTTATATGCGATTGGTATAAAAATGGTAATGATTATAATCAGTTTTAATATAATCGTTACCTTTAATCATAATGTAATGGAAATCAAAATACCGTTTTATCTATCTTGCAACTTATCATAACTGCAGCTAATCAAGTAAAATAGTTAATGATAACACTTGATATTTTAGAATATTTAGATATTGATTTTATTTGGTAAATAATAACTCTGATAATAATATCGAATAGAATAATAATATACAATACGAAATTTATTTAATTACAGATAGAGAATTAAAACTGAATTTTTTTTTGTGTAATATAAAATGTACAACAACACACACACCTACGCTAACCTCGACCCAGAAAAAGTTGCTACAACTTTCGGTCGAACATTGGTGAAACGTCGGGTGTTGGGGTATATTTAAAGTCTAATATTTATTGTATATTTCCTAAATAAGCTGCATTGATAAACCATTTATTATAAATCAGTTATAACATATGTTATTAACATTAAAATATCAATTTTATTGCATTCACTGAGCCAAATTAAATTTTGATAGATATCTCGGATAATATTATTTATTCGGCTGCATAACAATATAGTCAGGTGTACGACGTTATACAAGTAAAGCTATGAAGAAAATGATTCAGAACACTTAATAGAATGTTATAGTGATTTTCTAAATATTAAAATTATATTAAAATACAGTATATTATATTATGATATATCTATGCATAGAACTAATAGTAGATAACAAATACAAACATTTTTATTAAACTCACATGTATATCTGTGATAAACTTTACCGAAAAGTTGTCTACAGTCGACAATTTTATACAAGCTAACTAAAGAAAAAGTGAGCGAACGCCTAAAGGACCATTTCACATATAGTTGGAATGAAACTCCAACGATTCAGCGGTTCAACGTGGCTATTGGCTGAAACATGTGATTAATGTTTGTTCAGTGTTTGTAGCTTTGTTTTAGTCGAACAGCACAACATTCAAAGTACGACATTTTCGCATTTAATGTGTACAGTTCAATGGATAGAGTGCTACTTTGTACGTGTGTGATTTCCTTCCCAGACATTTATAATGTAGTATAGAATAACAGATTAAATGCAGATTTTAGGGACATAATTATGGGTTGTGTGTGTGGAATCAACTAAATTTCTGAATATATTAAAGTGGTAATACACTGACAAAAATATTAACACTATCAATAATAATTTAAATCTTTATTTAAATTATATTAAAAAATTAAGGTAGCATATAATATATTTTAATTATAATGGCAAAAATGTTAAAATGATTGGTTGATAAATAATTGTGTTCTTTTTATTGTTGACAGATGAAAGTTAATACCAAAAAATTCAAGTAAGTATTTAGCTCATGTACTATAGAGTTGTATGATATAAAACTTTGATAATAAAACTAATGTTAAAATAATGGTAAATATGGTCGTTATTTAAACTCAAAGAACTAAGCACTGCAACTGTTATAAAAGACATACCAAAAGGTTTACTGACTCGTTATAGCATTTATCCGTATGACCAGCACCTTACATTTCCCATGACATGAAAAGTATATACGACCAGAATTTTCTTTTATAACTATAACTAAGCTTTGTATTTTAAGCGACATTCGTGTGACGCAACATGGAAACATATTTTAAAAACTGATTTGTAATATAAAATTTGATGAATTGATTATCCCTTGCTTGTTACTAAATATGGTAACATTTCATTATATCAGTTTTACATAGGCCTACAGTATAATCACCATGCCGTAAAATGAGTAAAATTTGAAATGAGCAATATGGCATGGGATAATAATACTATATGGAATTATCTCAAGTATAATTCGATGTCATCTCTAATTGAATAATCACATGGTGTTTTAATAAATGTTATTATATCATATCAGTAGTATAGAAGGATGCGCTCTAGATCCGGGGGGGGGGGGGGGGGGGGGGGGGGGGGGGGGGGGGGGGGGGGGGGGGGGGGG
>JAUZND010066437.1:27242-39877 GCA_034780555.1 Coelogynopora nodosa | reverse complement strand
TTTCTGATTTATTTCTTTTCTTTCTATCTGGTGAGCTGATTTTGCCTGATTGATGGTTCCAATCAATTTTATTTTTTTGTATTTAAGGATTTATTTTGAATATTTTATCAACTGAGTTAATTTTAGAAATTCCGCAGTAGAGTATAAAAATGATTTATCCAGTGGCTTTAACAGAATATTTTAAATTTTCATGGGGTAATTAATTTAAAATAAATTGTTTGTATATTTTTGATATAAAAAAAGATAGTCGAATAAGCAAAAATGTCTATTCAGTGTAACATAATAAATTATAAAATACTTTAGAGATTACCTTTGCTGTTAATTGTAAAGTACATTATTTTGAAAAAAATAGATGGTTGTAACTTAACAGCATGTTTGAATGAAGAAAATAATATGATTGAGTTCTATGCTGCATAAAGTCTATATCTATTTACAATTTTCGTGGTGTAATGCATGAAATGAAAGTGACAAGTTAATACACAATGTAATTCTCATTTATCAAATCAAAAAATTAAAAATCAAATTAAAAACCATTTTATAGTAAATTTACGATGAGTGAACTATTCTATAAATTACAATTAAATTTTCATTAAAAGTATTAAAAAATTTAAACAAAATACCAATTACATTTTGTTTTTATATTAAAGAAATCAATTAAATTGGAAACAAAAATCACAAAAACAGGTTTATATATGAATATTTCTTAATTTGGACAATGTTTGGAGTGTACTTTTTTTATAAATAATATTTGTGGTTTTATGATAACTCATTCCCTTTGTTTGACCTTTCTGTTTGACCTTTCTGGAGTTTAGTCATGAGTGTTGCTTTTTCCTTTAAACAATCCTGATATTATTATGAAATTTCATTTCTCACTTGACAGTCGCATTGATATTTTCTGGGTCTTGTTTTTTCTTTTTGATTTGTTTTGTGGTGGTGTTGACGAATGGAATAAAATGTGTTCATTTACTATTATAGTTTTATTTGTATAAATTGGACATAGAAAATTAAATTGGCAATTGGAATCTTTACGATAAAATCCGACTGAATGTAATTAAAACTTAAAAAAAACTCTAAAATAATTTTTAATTATTGTAAAAAAATATATAATTAAAAAAAGCTGTATTTAAAAAAAATTTAACAAATAGTATTTGTTTAATAATATTAAAAAAAAAACTATTTTAAATGTATGCATAGTATGAATAGGTTGTATATTACGAAAATTAGATTTTTTAAATAAATTTTTAAAACCAGCCATATTTATCTTTGTCTAAATTATTCTATCGTGTAAATTTTTCTTTTAATAATATACTTTTCTATTTCACGTAGAACTGAATATATTTTTACTCCTCTGATAATTATAAATCTTTTAGATATCATTTATCTAAAACCTATACTTATATAATTACACAAAAACAGGCAAATAACGTAAAATCAATTAATGATCCTAACCAATACTAGTGTCATTTAAACTAAGGTAACTGTATATCCAAATATCTGACATTCTAAGAACAAAGCATAATTTAAATTTGAGCACTCTATTCCATCGATTAACCTGCAAATAAATACAAAATTCTTATAAGAAAAAAACGGTCTCCTAGTTTAATCAATGCAATTTATCTTTTCCAGCTAAATGACCCCATATATTGCAATCAGCACATCCGATTTTTTCTGGTAAATATCAAGTTTAGCACAACATAGTATAGAAAAAAGTTCAATTAAGAAATCGACCAGATTCATTTTCATTTTGTAGTTTGCAGCTAACAATTGTGCCATAGTCTATAGACTCCCATTATTCCCTAGTACTACATCAATGTTCTGTTATCTGAATTATCTTTATCTCTTTGAGTATATATGCATATCGTACACATACTCTCCTATACATTAACGGTTGTGGTTTGAATTGAAATGCAAAACATAACCCGACACGAAGTGCGGAGAGAGGGGGAGGCAAAAAATCAATATTTTGCAATTTTCCAAATAAAGTTTGTTTTTCTTTGCTCTGCGCTACTTACACAATGCCTTATAAAATGTACTCTCAGATTGTCTGTCTGCAGCTCAATAATCAATTAGGACTACAACAGAAGCTCTTAGACCACCTCTGTAATTGTGCTTACGAGAGTCTAAACTGGATTTGATCAGTTGAACGTCATCCAAGTGAACGAGATCGTAGAGAGTTTTCCCGACAATTTGATCCGACTCGTAGCCGATGCATTTCACGCAACTGGAAACCGAAATTAAAGGGTATATATATAGCTACGCAGTGTATTACTGTAATAGTGTTATATAGAGTACAGCCTATAGTTTTTTTATATAAAGTTAAAGAATTTACTTTTGAGCTATAGATAATTTATAGACAATTTATTGATAATTTATTTAGCGTTTAATTGAGTAAATTCTGGACAATTTATTGATTTATAATTAAGTAAATTTTCGAAATTTTTTGATTTATAATTTAATAAATTCTCGTAAATTTATTGATTAATAATTAAGTAAATTTTCGTCAATTTATTGATTTCTAATTAAGTAAATTCTCGTCAATTTATTGACTTATAATTAAGTAAATTTTCGTCAATTTAATGATTTCTAATTTAGTAAAACAATGTACAGTTGTTTTTCACAAGAAAAATAATTATATGTATAATATGTTATGCACTATACATAACATTTTCAATACAAATCGCATAAATATTTAGTGGAATATGTAAATATTCATCTATATTTGTTTACGAAAGAATAATAATATATCTAACATGATATTCAAAAAAGCAAAAATTACTTCCGATAGTTACAGTGATAAAAAAAATATAGCATCTATAAAAATGATCTAGTAATTCTCAATACATTAAAAATAATTATTTTTTGTCATTTGTGCGTAAAATAAACAAAATATTAGAACGTAATGGTCTATAATTTGAAATAGATTTTGAAATATTATTAATAATTGTATACTGATTTATCCATTTCGCCATGTGAAGCGTCATATGCTAATAATGTCGTTAATACCCTTGATTTAAAATTTAAATTTTCGATAAAATGATGTACAGTAATAAATTTGAAATAAATTAAATAGTTGTATAAATGAACTATTCTTTCTTTCTAAAAACAAAAAATGACAACATCAAGTATATTTATATAAATAACTTTTTATTTTAGCAATTTATTTTCAATTTTGATTTATTTTGTAAGATATTTATTATCATGACTAAACATTCTGTAACCGTCATTAAATTATTTAATTTACGAATTATATATTATACATATTAAATCAAATATAATATTAACATCATAAATAGTTTAGATACATTTATTCCAAATCAAATAAAAAATAATTGATGGCCAAACATTTAAAAGTAAAACTTAAAAAAAAAATTATATCATAAATATATCATTTAGTGTATATTTTTGTTATTGATTTACACTTAATTTATGTTAAAGTTTATGTATTGCAAGATAAGATAGGATAAATATAGATAAGATAAGAAAATAAGAAGAGCACTTGCTATAGGTTATAAGATAAAATTTGATAAATACAAAAAATTTGGAAGTTGGTATATGTTTCAGGATGATGATGCAAAATAATTTCAATTTTAATTTTAATAGTTCATACTTTAATTTTATTTAAATTTAGTATTTTTTTAAATAAAAAATAAAAAGGCAACTTAAAATACTTCTTATAACCTCGTGACAATATTAAATAAAAACTTTTCAATTTTAAATTAAAAATAATTATCAGAATAAAATGTTTAATTAAAAAAATTTTACGAAAGAGAAAGGTTAACAATAGTAATAATAGTCCTTCACCTATTATAAAATAGAGCTATAGCTGTCATAATTAACGATACAAACTGCACTACAATGCATTAGTTGTTAATTAATCCTTTAAAAAAAACTCCCGAACATGTCGGGTGTCTTCGGTTGTTTAATTCCGCTCAACTTTGGAACAACCTACCGAATTCTTCTAAGGACATTCATTCTGACATGGAATAAGTCAAAAGTACCCCCAAAATTTCCATTTTCCCGTGAAATAATGCTTTTGAATTATGCATATCTACAAGGTTTTTTATGTCTTGCATACGAAAATATTTTCTTTATCTTTATCTATATCTATTTACTGTTTATTATTTATATAATATTTGCTTATGCATGCTATATGTATTGTTCACTGTAAAGCGCTACTGGTATTGCGTGTAATTTGCTGTGACATATAAAAATATATTAATGTATATTATTATTTGTTTTTAAATTTCATGATAAGAAAATAATAATTTTTAAACATATAATGAAACACTTAAATAAATGGCGAATAGATATAAACTATAAATACTCTTTTAGAAGATATCCATTATTTTTCTAATTAATATATAAAGAGCAATCAATACATAGTAATATTTTATTATATTTTAATTATTGTAAATTTAACAGCATAGCGTCACCGATGACCGCTTCGTACTTTGCTTGAACGGAGGTGCTGCGCTGAGTAAATATTTGTAATTATTTTAAAATAATCAATTTATATCCATGACAATAAAGAAAGGGCGATTGGTGTATACCAAAACATCTAATAAAAATAATCAAAACAATTTGACTCACTTTTCGTCAGCTTTACAGATGACCAAGGCTCGATCATGGAAGGTCCGGAACACCGTGCCTTGCTCCTGCGGAGTGGGACAGCAGCCCAGAGCCCCTTCGCCACCGGAAATCTCATTCCCGTCGTCGTCCACCGTGCTCTCCGCCGGCTCCAGGAGGCAGAGCGTGAGTGGGGTGATCCCCGATGGGAGTTTCAGGCGTCGATTGGACGCTGGGTCGATACCGAGCGGCACTGTACACCAACATAGAGTCAACTGGAAGGAGGAGGAGGAGAAGTTGCTATAGTAACAAACATGTAGGCTGGTCTAAAGGTGTAAATTATGCTAATACACAAATTATTTTCTACAATGTCTTCTATAGACCTTCTTTGTTTACAGACTGTTAAATATTTCATCTTTTAATATGATCAAGTTTGCTTATATAGACTATTTTTATAGTTTAGTCTCGGTAGATATTTATTCTAAATAGGTTCCATTGTAATATTTTTCGTGTTATTTCTTGACAACTGTATTGTTATTTTAAAATAGTATATTTTACTTATTTCTGTGGTGGCGATAAGCATTGGAATTAAATATTTTCTCACTTACTAATGATACAGTTAAAATATAAAGATATGTTTTAGTTGAATTAATTTGAGTTAATCTTATCTCAATCTTATTCTTATCTCTAAAAATGTAATATGATTTAAAATTTTTATTACGTTTAACTGTTTCCCACATTACTATGTATTATATATACATTAATAATAAACATTTCTATAATTCAAAACATAATATTTAATTTTTTTGCTTCACAACGTTAAAATACGAAAATCCTAGCGATATGCTCAGAAAATATCTAATTTTTTAAAAAACGTTATATTTAAACAAACTGACTTTGTTTTATGTTAAAATACTACATGAATGTGTACTTATCTTTAGATATCTAGTATTTGTTGATAACCGTGATTACAGTACTACATTGCAAAATATAAACTTGTAATTTAAACAAACAAATTTAAGATTTTTAAAATAAAATATAGCTAATTTTCAGATTAAAAAGGTATGACAGTAATCTTCAACATGGTAGTTACCACATTAGAAATAAAATTATAAATATAATGCAACTTTTAAAATAAATAAATACATAATTATTAAAATGAAAAAACAGACAAGCTTGATTTATAATTAAAATATCTTATATTTTAAATTTTATTAGCATACCATAAAACATTATAATTGATAACTTTTTTTATTGATATATAAAAATATAATATACGAGTATATTGATATATTGTTATAGTTTATTTTATAATATTTATTTATTTTCTTTATTATTATTAATAATAAGAATTTTAATAACTAACAACATGAATATAATTTACATTAAATGTTTAATTTAACGATATCTACAATATAACTTATAATGTACATTTTATAAGCATAAAAGTTAAATTTATATAATCATTAATATATATGTAATTTATAAGACAATAAGAAAAATAAAAACATTAACTAGTGATTAGAAATTTTATTTAAATATATAGTAATTTTTCTTCATTATTTTTAATTAGACAACTACAGTGACTAACATTATTGGTTGAAAGAATTGCAAGCTATTGCAAATGGCGTATCATTTTTGATCGATATTTTATAATAATCTAATTATCATTAACCATATTTGTTCAATTATCATAATAACCTACATTAAATTTGTATTCACCACTATTAATAGAAAAAAAAGTAATGTAACATTTTTTTTGAATCGATTATCGATCTAAATTGCGATTGTCGTGTGTCCTTAAATATTTTTTCCGATAATTTATTTATATCTTTCCTGTGTTGTTAATTCAATATAACACTATTCGCGCTATAACAGTGGAAATACTAATAAACTAATATAAAAATTGTATAAATTAAAAAATTGCAAGCTGAAATTGGGTAAAGTAGAATAAACAAGTTTGTAACACTCCTTTGAACTTATCATATTTAACAATATAGCTGTCACATCAAAGTAGGCTATATATATATACATACATTTCGAGAATATATTGAGCAAAGAAATCAATAATAACTTGTGAAATATGGAAAATTTAGTCAATTATATATGCTTCATCACAACTTGCATATTATACTTGAAATGATGTTGTTAAAATTGAAGTAATTACAATATACAGGAGAATTAATGCCACTCGCTTTGTGCGAGACAAATGATAAAATGAAGTGACATTTTTATTAAATAAAAAGTAAATGTATATATAATACTTTTTAAAAAAATTCTCGCAAAATATAGATTATATGAATTTTTTTTTTTTTTACTGGAAATGTGAGCAAGGTGAACAAGCATGAATTATTTTGTTCATAAACTAATATAAAAATGCAGCCGTTTTCTGACATATAATTTGTTTATGTTATTATTAAAATCCGTTTAATTTGGATAATAATTTTGTCATTATATTTCACTTAGTGAATAAAATAATAAATTTGTTCAAAAGACAATAAAATAGTTTTAAAATTTTGATTCATGCTTACATTACTTACACTTACAGAAATAAAGTACAATATTAAATTAATTAATTATATTTCTTTTTTTTGATGTAACACATAAACACAAATAAAAAAATACAATTGTGTTTTGAAGTTATAATTGTTTTACTTAATCATCGACTTCCTCTTTTTTAATAATATCTGAATGTCTAAAAAATAATTTATACCAATAGATCGACTTTATTTAAAACATTAAAATGTATATAATATCATCAACACTATAATCTATTTATTCAGACGTCAGGCAAAAAAGTTTAAGCTTTACCGTGATGTATTAAAGTTTTGCTTTTTAAAAATAACAAAAAGAACACAAATTTAAATAATAAGTAAGCACCGAATCGGAGAGCCAGTAAAAACAACAGAAAGCCAGAGCACTACCGGTTTCAAGCTATTTAGCTCTCAGTAGGCATCATGGTCTCTCTACTGATGACAGGATTGCAAGTAGTACTAATAATTTAAAAAAATCGTTAATAATGGAATTTGAATAGTAACATTAGACGTTGTAATTCGGGGATGATCCACCAGCAAAAACCACACTAGGCAATATAAATGATTTAACGGTTAGGTAAATATCACTGATCAAACAAATAAATTATAAAAAGAAAGTTGACAGACGCGGTTTTTTCTTTAAAAAAAATATTTTGAATTTATTTAAATTTTATTATGAAAATACAATCACAAATTTCAGTCGGTTTATAGTATTGATATTTTAATTGTTGGTTTTATCAGTTGCCACTATTTTTGAATGACATTATTGTTAATAATCAATATTTTATTGGTTACTAATATTATATTACCTACATCATAATAGCATTCTCAACATGATGCAATTTTTTTAGAGTTTATAATGGACATATTATATTTTTAATTTCAAATAATAATGTAACGTATTGCACTTCCTGGGATTGCAAATGCACAAATATGCACAAACCTTTTAAGTTCTAGGCTACAATGTTATAATATTCAATGATCTACCTTTTAAAGTATGTTAAACATTTATCTAATATTTCAAATAAAAATATTTAATATAAATGTATCCCAAATTAAAAAATTGGAAATAATAATATCATTCTTTGGAATTTGTTTAGCTAAAAAGATGTTTAGCTAATAACCATTAATGATGTGTAAAAATTTACTATTAAATAAGAAACAATAATACTTCGAGTTTGATACCACCCAGGCTGTTTTTCGTTTAATTGAGTACCACACGCTATTTTATATGTTATTTACTATGTTGGGTTATTTCCAGATTAAAATGTATGATTCTTTAGAATGATAAGGTAATATACAGTACATGAAACGTAGGAAATTTTATAACATATTAAGTAGTGTATCATATAAACGCTTACTAATAAAAAGTGAACCTGTAGTGAACTGGCAGAAGAATTTTGACATTTAAAAAATACATAAATAATAACCTTGAAAATATCTATTTCTGTAACAGAACAAAAAGTTTATGTCTCTAATTAACTACCAGTTAACAGTAGAAATATATTTCACTAAATCTATATAAAATTTGCATTAAAAATGAAAATGAAAGTTTTCTATGGTAAGCACGTCAATACCCTTTAATAAACATCTAATGATTCTACTTTTCAAAATAGTTATTCATATTATCTATTACATTAAATACAAATTGATAAATTATCGATCGTTATATATATATATATTATAATGTATATGAGTGTACCAGATGCCAATGAATTAATGTAATGGCAGCGATGGATTATCGTACAACAAAAATACTGTTTGATTTCCCACATAGGCGACTGTTAACAAAATCATAGTCAGCTGAATTGAGTTTTCTTTCCTATTCATTCTCAGCTCTTTAACGCCCGTTCGCTTTCGTTTAGTAAATATTCACGTAATTTTCTGCTTTCAATTCCCCATTTCCGTCTCTCTTTTCAAATGCTTAAATATATTATAGTCTTGGCATCGTCTCACTTCACACACATACATACTCTCTCTCTCCCACTCTCTCTCTCTATCTCTCTCGACAAAAATAATTCTAAGGAATAATTATATTAAGAAACGTGTCCTTAAAAAGATACCCCATTCATGTATTTATTCAATCATGTAGTCTTCCATGCTATTTCAGACGAGATGTATTAAGCCGCGTATTAAAAAAATATATAATGTATAACATTACAACATTACATCAAAAAATTATGTTTCCCGCCTTGTTTTGCATAAAAAGAATACATTTTAGGGCTTCAAGATGTAATAATAAACAACAATAAATGATTAGGATATAGTGTGTATATCGACAACTAACCGTTTAGATTTTGAACAAAACTTACACTGACATATTGGAGACGTAATAAAGCGTATTTATAATTTGTACCACACAATAAATAGTACTTAATAATATGTATTAATGTGTAATTATGCGTAATAATAATACATTACCGCTGCTAACAATGTACTACTAAAATGATATAATTTCAATAAATCAAACTTTTTTCCTTATTACTGTCAACACTTTACTCAAATACGGTTGATGAGGCTATAGACTATTTTAAATTATTTAAAGGGTAACCCGTTTTATAGATATGTTAATATCTTTATAACTAAACATGCCTTGTTGAAATGTTATTATTCCCTTATAGGTTTAAGTTACGTTTAGAAAAATTGCTATATTAATGTCAAAATTGTGAAATAGCTCATAATTTCAGTGTTGCATACCATAATCTCCAATATATTGATCAAATATATAAATATTTGCTATTTGAAGCTTCAGTTGGTCGCATATTAAATGTTCAAAATGTTTATCTATTTGGTTATAGTTTAGCTGTGTTATTTGTAGCATAGAATCTGGCGTGAATTTTTAGACCTAGTATTTATTTTTCTGTGAAGCTGATTTTTAAAATTTGTTGTGATTGCTTATATGTTTATAAAAAGTAGTCCTTAAAATGAATTTCTATTATGATCCATATGTGAGTTTTTAAACACTTCCTTCGAACCTTGACGCAACCTACTATATAAGCTAAACTACAGTTGTAGTTGTTATTATCAAGCTATATACTATCAAATATGCTGTTGCGTATATAGATTCCATTAAACCATTGTTTTTTACTCCAAAAGTTTGGGAATATTCGTCTTATGCGTTCAACAGAATACGACTGAATTAATTCAATATTGTTCAAGTTCAGTTCAATTTGAAATAAACAATTATTTATACTATATTAAAACTATATACTTATCTGGTATATTCACTCAATAAATTGTGTAAGCAACTATAATATTACTAAACTATTATTCCTAATTAATTTAATAATATTATCAATGTTTTGAATAAAATTATAATCAAATATATAAAACATAATATAAACTAGTTCTTATTTTCACCCTACCTAATGTATTATAATATTAGCTAATTAGAGATTTAATTAAGTATCTAGTTAGAAAACAAATAACATATTTAAAATCACTTTAAAAACATACTAACATCGATGTCAAATTGATAGAGAATAATACTAAATACTTGTGGTTTAATTTGACCTTCCTCCATCTAAAAATGCATGGGGTGCTGCTAAATGATTTATTATTGTTTTTTAATTTATTTTATTTTTATAATTTTGTTGCCATTGCCAAGCACTGATCCAGATGGTCCATTAAAAGTCCGGACGGGAAATAGCCCCGAGCGCCGAAGTCGGGGTCCAAGGGCAGAGCCCCCCGAAAATTTTAACGAAACTAAGCGGATACTTTGGAACTCGTGAGATATATCCATAATAAAAAATTACTAAATTACTTGAAATTTTATATTTTTAATTTTAAAAGACTGTAGAATGAATGACGATACTTATAAAACAGTAGTTTACTACTTTTATAAGAGTAATATCTAATTGCATAAATATAATCAACTTAAAAATACAAAATATACACATATGACGGTAGAGTACTGGTAGGTATGACATTAATGAGGCATGTAAAGTAGTTAATTTTACATTTTTTCCAAAAAGGGGCCTGGATCCGGCCATGATTGCTTTAAAAATATAGGACATCCATCAATTTTCCAAATTAGAAATTCGGTAACATTTCGTGATTATTCAAGTGTACGAAAATTCCTTTATAACGTTCATTATTACTAACTTACACATTTGAGACAGGCAGCATTTAATTTATTATCTTTTTCTGGAGGACTACTCAGTTGCCTATAGTAACTTATCGTATGGACCATATCTTGTTTTAATTATTATCTTAATGTTTCAAAAATATGTGGAACTATGATCTGATTTTTAAAATAAAAAAGTTTACAATATAAGTTACATAGCCTTCATTGAATACATTGAAAACCCCGCGAATCAGGTAAATCTTTTGAAACATTGTATGTATAACAAACGTTTAATTAAACCAAATTTCAAACTATCAATTAATATCTGAATAATTAATCATGGTATTAAGATTGGTTAACTAAAAAACCCATTAGTTAATTACCTTTTCAATTTACCAATAAAGGTGCACTGAAACTATTTAACATGCTTAATGAACGGTCATCAATTCAGCTGGTGGTTCCTCCACAAGTCAAGTGGTTCTTTTTATTGACCACTCGACGACTTTCAAAATGTCAAAAGGGGTGATTGTAAAGTTTACATCGTATATTAGAACTATTTAAGAATGACATTTGCACAGTAACGTAAACAAAGTCTAGCGCATAGTCTCATAGAATAATTCAATTTTTGTATTAATAGAGTATATATATATATATAGATTAGTTTTTAAAAGGTAAACTTTTTATTATATTTTGATATATGATTTAGGAAAATTTCATGGGCTTTTGTTTACTTGCTTCATGTTTTTATATTGGCATGTATGAATGAAAATCTTAATTGATTATAAAATTGTGCTGGCTGTACAATTTTTAAATAAATAGGTCGTAAATGTAACGTAAGTGCACAAACAATGTACTATTAATGACAGTTAATTACATAATGGTTTCTTAAAAACTCCATATTGTAACTAAGATGGTACCACATATTTATAATATTGTGCATACAAAAGTATACATTGCGATTGTGTTGGGTTATTGACCTTATATATTAGTTTATATCAGACTTGGTAGACTTGCATATGGTATAAATCGCTAATTGGTTTCATAGTTATATATGGCTCACATATGAGATGACGACTAAGCTTTATTTCGGCAGCTTCATTCAGGTAGAAAGAATTTATGCTATAGATATGATTGTCGCAGATGTTACAGACATAAACGACCTTAACAAATGTCTCAGAGACCGTAAAAATACACTATTGTTAATTGACTAACTGATATGGAACTATAGATCTTCGCACATCGCTCTTTTTGTACAACAATATATTGGGACACCATTCGGGCAAACCTGGCAATATACTCAACATTCCTTTTCAGTAAGAAAGCTGGGATACCTTTCTTAGTCAACCGAATAATATCAAAGAAATTTAATTTTATTAAAACATATTAAATTATCGTTTTAGAAAGAGTTTTTATGATTCGGAGGGGAGAGGGGGGGGGGGGGGGGGCGGGAAAAAAAAAAAAATTTTTAA
>JAUZND010066437.1:0-27232 GCA_034780555.1 Coelogynopora nodosa | reverse complement strand
CCCCCCCCCGCCCCCCCCCCCCCCCCCCCCCCCCCCCCCCCCCCCCCCCCCCCCCCCCCCAAAGAAAAGAAAAAACCTGAGATGTAAATATAAGTTACAGTTAATCCATTTTTATAGTTTTTTAGTTGAATATCATATTTATGTGCATATATTGTATAACCAATTAAAATTTTATTATTCGTGGTTAGCAGTGTTTATAATACCTTGTATACATGTTATATTATGTTTACTATTAAATATGCTATAAACAGGCAATAAACAGCTATTATTATTACAAGCCAAGAGTATTATAAATATTACAGTTAAGTTTAAGTAAACAGAAATCCGAATAATAATTAGAAAATATAATACAGAATTTCTAGTTTTTATTAACAACGATCCAGAGAAATATTCGCTTGTCAATAATGTTTTGTCATGAGACGTGCATGCTAAATAAGGTAATAATTTTGCTTTAATTGCTATTTAATTTGCTTTTATAACAATCTCATCCCATATTTGTTACATAATTAGCAATAAAAATTTACTGAGAAATCAACTGTGAGTAAATTTATATTTATTTGAACGATAAAACGGAGCTAACATGGAATATCGATTATAATTAACCCCTAGAAATGTGTTCAAACAGATATTTATTTACAATAGGGATTTCACATATATAGAAGATATATATACAATATAATGAGTGTGTTTAACTTCAGCAGACGTGATTTTGACATTTGTAGTAGCCATTTAGCCATTTAGATTTCGATAAAAAAATATTTTTCCTTTACTTTAACAAAGTCAACCACACAGGTTTACTGTTACCGTTATAGTTCAATGACTGTTTATAATATTAAGTGCATTCACTCAGATGTTTGTCTTGTATTTTCTAATTGAAATCGATGTATAAATGAAAACCAAGCTAAGCTCACTACTTCTTGCTTGTGAAATTATAATTATGATTTCAGGTATAACTGATGTACCACTGGATACAGTGCAGGTTAATATATATGATAAATAAGTAAGCTGTAGATTAGAACTCCCAAATCAAAAGCATTTTTGAAGGGAAAATATCTCTTTATCAAGGTTCCATAAATAACGGAGTATAAAAAGTTACATATATATATTAATATAATTAAGTCACGAAAGCACATTTAAACACTTAGTGAAATTAAAATGATTGATATCATATATGTACAATGCATATACAATGCAGCACTCATTCTAAACAATGGAGTAATTAAGACTGAAAAACAAAATCAGCTGTATATGACGATAATACAAAGTAACTAAGCAAACAGTCATTTTACAGTCCAAGTAGACCATCACATACATATATGACAGTACTTGTAGGACATCACATATAGGATATTACTTGTAGGACATCACATATAGGAAATCACGTGTAGGACAATCCCAAACATCGCTATAATGCATCAACATATGATTTAGTTTTAATTAATCCAGCATAACATATTAATCAATAACACATTTAAACTTTATTTGAAAATATGGAATATTGTATGACTGTATATTGTGTATACAAAGAGTTTTTGACACAATGATTGCTTTATACAAATAATTTATGCAGGTTCAAAAAACCGAACAATTATTAGATATGTACCCCATTTAAAAAAGTTATCTTTACATAAAAGCATTTTATTTATAACAAATATTTTCTTATTAAGTGCATGTAAAAAAGAATTATAACAGTTCTTAAAACAAGAGTCAAATGCAATTTTATAAAAAGCAATATATATAACAAATATATTATACAAATCAAATAAATCATTAACTTACATTCCGTAATAAAACTATATTATATAATTTATATAATTATCATATGGACTATTTTAGGAGTAACCCAGACATATTTATTTTCTAAACATATTATATAAATAATTTTGCTTAGCCTATCCCATTTTGTCATTACTGACTATTAATAGAATATGTACTGTACATCGTATTGTACGAAACTATCAGAAAAGGAAAAATAGTTGTTGAAATACTGACAGCTGTCACCTTTTATTTGGTAAAATAAAGCTTTTTATTAGTTATCTCCTCTCCTAGCTTTACAATCAATTTAGCTGATAGAATTTTTGCAGCAGACTAAATATTTGGTGAATTGATAGAATTCCATTTCTGCTGTTTATATAACCACTTTAATATAAGAATAGATGAAGTAATTACTTTATGAGAATTTCCCTCATTTAATGCATTAGAGGCTTGGTATTTGCAGATAATGTATTTTATAAAAGTAATATTCATTAATTGGCAGACCGGATATACAGATATGGATATCACGCTGCTTAAAATTAATCAAATATTATGATTTTTCGTGGCAATAAAACGATGTAAAAGTAGAACGATTAAAGACTAGCAGGATAACGAAACTTTTAGTAACTGAATTGGTAGAAGAAATAATGAAAATAAGAGCACATGCTTGCTATTATTTCGCAACAAAAACTAAATCGGTAAAATTGCTGATCGTATTTAATTTTGAACTGACAATTATTGATTAAAATTTAATTTTTTCAATTTTTATATGACGGAATTCTCAAAGTTTTAACGAAAATTTAGGCCGATAAATATACTGAACAACTGAATGAGTTTGGTCAGGTACATTTCATGCAGTGCTGACTTTGAAAGCTCTATAAATAGATTAAACTAACCTCGCTCGATAGCTTTATAAAAGTTTGAATAATTATATTATTCAAATTCTGTATATATATAGGTTTGGGTATTTAAAGACATAGTATAGACCACACAATCTAGGGTATACAACAGATTATTTTTTACTTACAATTTACGACTATTATTATTTACAGGTTACAACAGGATATTTTGAGGGCTAGAATTTTCAATTTTTGTATAATTGCTTAAAATATATTAGCTATATTATAATGTTTAAATTCGATATTGATTTGCGATTGAATTTGAAAAACGTAAAATAAATATATTTGATTAAAATTATTACAACGCAAACAAATTGTATGCCAATTATGAATAATTGAACAAGTATATTGACAAAAAAAATTTCCTGAAAAAAACCCCTTCTGCAAATATCCCCAGTTGCTGTTGTTATGTAGAGTAATGGTATAGATATATACGAAATATTCTTTCCCAGTGTTTTTAAAAGAAAGAATATTTATTTTTTACTGGTAAAGACTATATTTAGCACTGAAGATGATAAGTGCATTATTTGTGTATATACAGTAGTTTGTTCAGCTCTATTAAAAAATCCTATTGCTATTCATAGTTTTAATGCTATTAGGGAAATATTCTATATTCCATAATCTGTATATATTATTATTTGTGTTTTTAATACTTATAAAAAATAAATAATGCTAGGCAGAGAAGGAAGCAAAATATGTGTTTATAAGGATAAGGATTATGGTTATAAGGATAAAAAATACCAAATTTGTTATTATTAAAAAAATCTGTATCTAATTTGAATATAATACTAATTAAATAACAAACTTTCTGATATACTTTCGTTTTTTTACATTAGAATTCATGCGAATTAAACCAATGATATATGTATATATATAATGACATACATAATATATTGTTGATCAAAATATACAACAAATAAATGCGACGAACTCGTTTTGCATATTTTTCATTAAAACAGACATGTGTGTAGTCATTCTAAAATTTGCATAATGTAATCATACGAACGAAAAAAATATTATATTTATAGCAAGTTATATGTTTCAATATATCAATTTGAACCCTCTGGAATTTTAGTAGAAACTAGTTTATTTCTAGTTAATATATGATGGTAACGTTATCGATTAAGCAAATATTATGATTGATTACCATGGAAACTAAACAAACAACCCAATCGGGACAGTCTTCTAGATAAGTTAGGGATATATAAATAACTGATGGAAGACTTTTAGGAAATGCGAGAAAAAACATATTTTAAAACATTCAACTTTGTCACACCAATTAAGTCATTCTTCTACCGGGTTTTGTCTGACCGATAGAGACAATGGAATCTAACGCAGTCACGGGTAGAGAAAGGCAGAGAAATGACAAATAGAAATGAAAAAAATGCAGAAAATTGGTAGATGTTTGAAATTTTGGAGAAAAAGAGATTAATTAAATATTTATTTATTAAACTCAAGAAATCGCGACAGTATTGGAATGTTGTTATTCTTACCACCTTCTCATAACATTCTAACGCGTTATGTATGTACAACAATATTTATAAAATCCAAAATTTGAAAACACGTTTTAAAAGGGAACATTACTTATACAGTTGTATTAAATATAACTTGCTAAATTTTGCATTCAAAAATATGGAAATAAGTTTAAAACAGGGCCTATTAAAACAACACTATATCAGAAATTGTTAAAAAAACGTAGTAAAATACAAATAAAATCTGAACATATAAAAAATAAAAGTATAACAATTTGCATGCTTCATGAGCCCAAACAGATATACAACTGTTAATGCAAAATAATTTTTGCCATGAACTAATAAACATATATAATTAATACTATAATTTAAAACATAAATATATTACAATAACAATATATCTTAATTAAAAAAATAACACATTCATTGACTCAATCATTTCACGAGGTTAATTTAACGAGGTTAAAACAGATATACAACTGTTAATGCAAAATAATTTTTACCATGAACTAATAAACATATATAATTAATACTATAATTTAAAACATAAATATATTACAATAACAATATATCTGAATTAAAAAAATAACACATTCATTGACTCAATCATTTCACGAGGTTAATATTAAACAGTTATATATTAAATAAAATATTCAAATTATAGAAATTTTAATAGAAAACTAAACCGCGTTTTTTGATAATTTTTGATCATCTACACTTGATAAATATCCTAACAGTATTACTCGTAACGCAATTAGTGAAATAATTACAAATATTTTGACCACATACAATTATATGGCTCAAGTCTGATCTAACCACCATTTTGTGATCAAACAGATTACGAGATTGATTGATCGTGTTTAAATTTTAGTCTAATCAATAAAACCTATAGATTCTGTATGATAGCAAAGATACCTTGAAATACACACACAGGCCAGGCCCATTCTCATATTTAATATACCGTTAGATTGAAAACTAAAAGAACAAGATTCAATATATATATATATATATATGAACCTGCTTAACTATACTATAATAGAATTCCATCAAATTACTCAAAAATCTTCATCATCACTATATAACTTTTTTTCTTTATTATAGGGGATGATGGCATTATATATACATGTAAATTCTTTAAATGAAGTAAAAGAACATTTTCGTTCATACTAAAGTTAATTACTTTTCCAGTTTGCTTTCATTTAATAATATTTTTTCTCTAAGTTTAAATGCAATACTTTCCGTGTATACTATATGTTACCTAGATATTAATTAAATCCTGGTTTTTTCAATATTTCACTCCTGTAGGTAATGTAATTTTGTGCCTAAGCAAATATTACTTTTTACTATGGCGATGAGGTTGTAACTTGCAACTTTACATATACCTATATGTATGGGGTGATAATTTCAGCGTTTTGAAGAGTGACTAGTGGCGAACATGTCAAAAAGTGTCAAAATGTACGTGCTATATTATATATATATAAATGAACTATGTATTAAGCGTTTATCCAGAATCCATTCAGTTAATAACTTGAACTTCGATTTATCCCTCAAAAATCAATATAAAGAAATATAAGTTCAACTGACTATAATTTGAAGAATTGTTAAGTATGTCATCAATATAATCAAAACAATGATAGTACAGCAAAGTAGGTCTACTCACGCAAGATATCTTGACGGCTAATTAAAGTTAATTGTTCGAAGATTATAACTTTTTATTTTACCATGTGTTTTTCATATTTACAGTGACTGAAGAAAATGATCCTGCTCGATATGCGTATAATAATTCCCCCTAATATACGATCTGCTGGTTTGGAGAATATCTTACCAGTGTTTTGGTGGGACTGGTTGCGACGACTCCGTTGAAGAACGTTCGACTTCTCGTTCCTGCCAGCTTGAGACGTACAACTCTTTCTGCCTCGGGGAGAGAGGATCCCTCAAAGAGTTCGTATAGAGACATTCCAATCAGACTTGTCTACAAAATCAATAAATCAATGCGAAATTTGTGGCTTTACATAATATAGCATATATTGTAGTTACTATGATATTTTAATATTTTCCTTTTTTTACTAAGTACATAATTATGTTCTATTATTTTTATAGGATAATGCCTCCTACTGATTTATCGATTTAAAAAATATATATATATTGATAGTATCTATCGGTTTCGAGTATATAAATAATTAATTACCCAGACACTCGTTTCTATGTGTAAATATGTTCTAGATCAGTTGCTAAAAATGGTAACAAAAGCTTTTGATATCTAGATTGGCAGAACAATACTCAAAAGTAGTTACTATAGTTACATCACGAGACCACATCTCGTTAAATAAGTTAAAAATTGTGGTTAGGAAGAAGTTCTCAAGAAGCATCGCAGGTGAATATTGATAAATAGAAAATTAATCATAATTTTAACCTTTCTTCCAAATTTCCATGGTGATCTCTGCACGTTTATACATAGACTCCTAATTCCAACTATTTATGTTTCTTCAGCATTATATTAATTTTAAATGACAACATTCGCTTCCATTACTCAATACCATCACAAAGCATATGGTTTAAAAAAAATAAAATAATAATAATTCAGAAATTATAAAAACGACCTATTGTAAGTATGTTATCTCTCTGTTTTTCCTTTAAAAATACTATCGCACATTTTATGTCCTTAAAACGCGCGATTATGATTTTAATTCTATATTTGGTTAAAAAAAGGTCACGCATGTATTTGTGTACAGAATGTGGAGATCGCGAAAACAAAAAATAAAGCGACACCAAAAAACAGCGATGAACTGTTATATACATAGAATACAAACTTATTTAATCTCAGATTTCTTTTCGTGGTCTATTATTTAGTATATAGTGAGGGATCACTTTTTAATGAAAGCCATATTCAGAGTGGTCTCAACTATTTGCCGAAGACACATATTATTAAAAATCATTACATACGCTTTTGTGTACCCTATATACCTTGGAGAATGGAAAGGTATTAAATTAGACAAATATAACCCGGGTTATAGCCGAGCACATACCCACCCAATGCTGCCCGGTGATTTCTGCGAGCGCTGGCGTCGAGTACACAAGATTTCGATCACCGTCAAAGATTATGCCAAGTAAAGATTGACTCTGCAGGCTTAAACTTGACGACTTGCAGGTCCCTAGAACTGAAAATAGAGAGAATCACAAACGATTAATAAAGAAGTAAATATGTTTTACATAGAACATCGTATATATATGGTCAACTGTGAATAAAAAGATGAGATGTATTAATTATTTAAAACAAATTATAGTTATATAATCAGATATTCAATCCAGACATAAATGTAAGTTTTTTGCTGTCATCCTTCAAAATAATTGTATTTTATAAATTATATATAAATATTATTTGATAACGATAAGTATTTTTTAATTCCTCTTGTTATAAAAGAAATCTTAGTAGTTTCTCTAGCATCTATTATGTTAAATGTAATACCATCAAACGATAATATAAAAGTACATATAATAATTTGTTAGTAATTTAATGTAAAGTCTATCTGACTTTTTTAGCACATACGTAATAATAGTAAAGTGAGATGATAATCACATAATACACAATATATATAATTATTAATCAAAGTAGAAAAGCAACAACCGAAAGTATAGAGCACAATAAAACATAAAAAGTGATAAACACAGTAACATTTTATAAGCAATAGATTACAAATGTTTGACTTCATCCTTTTGTGTGATATTTGTGTCATTTGGATGGAAGGATTTTCCATTGATTATTGTGGGGAGTTTTATTAAAAAAGGTGGTAATTCATTTTCTAATTATTGTTTTGTATATAAAGTGGTGATCGTGGAACCAGTATTAATTCTTTGCTCGTAATTTTACTAATATAATTATTATCACCATGATTTTTAATAACATGTTAGAATGATCTTTTTTCTATATATATAATATTTCAAATTCGATTAATTCACCTTTTGTGATTATTTGGCTTAACATATCCACGATAAACGCAAAATTTGGTTGTTGTTGTTGTCTTTATGAAACGTTTGAAAAAATAACAAAAAGAAAACTGAGCTAAAATCAATATCTAGACACTAAAAATTGAGAGAAACTCTAGACGTATACAATAAATGGATTTTGTTTTTCTACTCGAATGCTTTAGTGCTACAATAGTGGAAGAGGTGGGTGTAGTTAAAATATAATTTAATAACAGTGAGCTGATTTGGCTGTTACAAGAAGTCTCATTACACAATAAAAATGTCTCTTTAATTTCAGAAAATCTGGTTGATTTTTAACCTTTATACTATCTAAATAAATATGTAAATTTAGCGCAGATATGTTTTTGTAATCAAGTTCTTTTAGGTATCTTATTATGTTTTTTCGCACTGCATTTTTCCTAAACGAAATCAACCCCAATGTATACTACTATATTATAAGTTAACATATAAACTAACTATAGAATAATCTTACGATTACTGAAGTTGTTGAAAAGGCAGAGTGTGTGACTAGCAATCCGGATTATTCCCGATTTCTCAAGAGACTGAGGCAGGCGCGAGATGGGGAGAGCGTTCTGGAGGAGAATGAGGGCCTGACTCTCACGGTTGCGGCGGATCTGAGCAGCCACTCGAGACTTCTCACGGCGTTCTTTAGCTTTTCTGCTTTACATAAAAATAGGAGCAATGAGAGATTGACAGACTTACACGGTATATAGGGGGGGAGGGAGGGGGGTTGTGTACAATATTGGAGATAGAAGAGAGGGTAAGGAGAAATCTGCATTTTCAGTTAGCTAAATTCAATTATGATGAGGACCAAATTGGCAGACTATATCATTGATTTTAGAGCACAGGGATTTACCATTTTAAGCAGAGCAAGCTGAGTTAATAAGGCATCATTTTTGGGCTACAGTTAGAGGTGAAAGCTGCCTATTAAGGTTTTTATAAAAAAAACGGATCCTAGATTTTGTATGAAACCAGATAATCGATAAATTAATGAGATATATTGATTTTATGTTCTATATTCTGTCTTATAATATTGTTATGTAATTAGGATTTTTTCTCAATTATTTTCATATAATATATAATAAAATAAGTATTTTACTAAACATTCTCAGATTATATAATAACAGTACACATTATATAACTCATATCACGACAATAAAAAACATAATAGCGAAATGTATAATATATAATGTTTTAAATATTTCTGATAAATTAAAAAAGTTGTATAGGGTAAAGATTTAATGCTTCAAATATATGATTATTCTATTTTTCATATAGCACGTAATTGCACCCATGCATGAAATGGGGTGTTTTCCCCAGCTTTCTCATTAAGAAATATATTTCGCTATTTGACAAAAAATAAAACTTATTATGACAAATATATATCACAACCTTATTGAATGATATTTTGTTTTCGAATATTTGTTTACAATAATATTATATATTGAAAAATAGCAGTATTTTAATGACTATTACATAACACAATAAATATGATCATATTTGATTGAAAAGACAAATATCTCATCAAACTATAGACATTTTACTTTCCGCCAAAAAACAGAATCGCATCTTTATCTAAGAATAGAATGTATTTTAAGGCAGACGAGATACCTTCCTCTGTTTCTTACTGACGGATTAGAAAAGGTTACATTTACACGCTGAGACGCCCAGAATCTCTTAATTGGAGAGACAGACGATGTGATAGAGCAAAAGGGGTTAGAAGACATTTCTAAAGCAAGACCGGTCTATGTATTGGGCAGGTAAATTTTTTGGGAAAAATGTAGTGATTCCAAAACAATTTGCTTTGAAGCGGTCATATTACGTTATAAATATATATATATATACTGTCACATTATCTCTCTTCAAACTTATTTATTTTTTACATCGAGAGTTTCTATGGTTTAATTATATTTTTAGGAATTTATAAATCAAAAATGAAACAGATAATTTTTGACGAACAAAATGTTATTCGTTTCCAACTTTCCACTTTTCTTCAATTAATTACTTATACCTCACATATTATTATACATAAGGAATGAGAGAAAATAATCACTTATTTCAAAATCAATATAAATCATTTAAAATCAAGAACTCTAGAGACGTAAAAAACCTTTCATTCGTACATATTAAATATTTTTTATATATCTTTTAAATAATTGATCACATTTAATTAATTATTTTGTTAACATGCTGCGATCAAAGAGAACAATTCAAAGTCTGAATAACAAAAATGTATAATTAGTTGTCAACAAATAAATAAAAGGCTAAGATCTTATATGATGAGATCACTCTGCGTTCATTACTCTGTAAATTAACTGCTTAAGAAAGTCATTAAATTACCCCCACATAATAATTTTATGTCAATATATTTTTATTTATTATTAAAATCGATACATCGGACATTTAACTAAAACATTATCTATGAAAGATATATAAATCTTTAAATAATGTATTTAGTGTTGACAAATTGCATTAACAGATATCAGAATATGCTTTTAATCATTTTCGTATTTTCACATTTTATTACTATATGTGTCACATTTGTTCCAGAGTTAATAGTTATATAACAATTTGCTTTTTTGTTAATTACATTAATAATTCTTAAGTGCCTATCGAAAAAATATACATTTTCTCTTATTTTAAACAAGTTAAAAATTATTTAAAGAGATATTTATTAGATAATTCAACAAATATATTGATACTCAAAATATGAAGAGTTAATTATTATAAATTAATGGCCTGGCCTGGATATTTCACAATTAGAGATCATTATAAAATGTCGCTTTATGTTACGTTAACATTCGGAACACGCTTCGGAGGCCAAATTTATATTTTTAGTGAAATCTGTTAAATATGACATCGGTTTAAGATCACCGCAATAACAAATGAATACACTCATTGGTATTATGTGAAAATTATTTTTTGAGCTATAATTGGCCATTTTCTGTACTACCCATGTATACATAATAAACATGTTTCGAAAGGCAATCCTGTCATAATATATTTATGCATACTATTTGTATCTAAAATAAATGATAAAAATGTAATTATTTACATTATATAATATTGTGTTAATCAGTTTTTGTGCTTAATGTTAACATAATCAATATTTATTAAATTATTCTAATATTATCGTTGAACATGTCGAACGGTTTTATAATATATAAAGTTGACTATTATAGCCGAATCCTAAAAAGTGAAATCAATCATTGATTTCACAAGAAATAGATTAAATTTAATGCCTAAAATAGTTTTAACTTTGTTGAGGAATACTGTAAAAATTAATTGTTAGCATTCCTATCCTATCTTTATTGATATACAGATAATTAAAAAAAAAAAATTGTTGGTAGTCAACCGTAGACTATATATATAGCAGCCCTATACACATCGAACCAAATACAGAACGCGGTATATTTGTTTTGGTTACAGTCTGATCATATACTAAAGAGTAAGTGTTTTTGTGAAACGTATATATATACAAACTATATAGTACCTACTGCATCACTCAACTACGAATTATATAGACAGTTAAGCTTCCGTATATATGGATATACGCTATAGAGAGGTAGGCCTTATACTTTCCGGTTATTAATCTAGCTATTTAAACCGTTAGAGATCCAGAACACTATTACAATTTCCTTTAAATAGAATGAGACAAATTCTGCATTTACTTCGCATAAATCAGGGGACTATTTAATATGAAGAATAAAAATAATAAAAAGTAATAGTCAGACAATATTTCCTGCATTTTTATCTTAATTATTCACAGATTGTTCTTTGCATAGTTCTCTTTATATAACTGTAATAGCTTGTGAGCAATATTAAAGACTATTGGTAGCTGGTGTTTATTTTATAACTATAATAATCTATTAGTATAATCTATATATTAGTATAATCTATAGTGATAAAATGATTTAGAACCAAAGAGATCTTCACATTTTATTTACAATATCTTTACATTGTTTAAACATATTAAATAATGGTAAAAACATCATTTGTTTGCTAAATACATTTTCCGTAACATTCTAACTGAATAATATTTTTTTATGGTGGATTGATAAGACAAAGGTATATGTCATATCAGAAAAAAATAACTTTACATCAAAATGTTCACCACATTTTGCTCACTGCACTTTCTCACTCATAAGAAAATACTTAGTCAGAAATTTATGTTTGGATTTCAAAATGGAATTTTTAGTTCAATAATGTGTATATATTGTGCAACAAGAAATATTTTATTTTACAAATAGTGTATTTAGTATTATTAGATTATTTTAAAATAAATAAATAAAGATACCTGACAGTTATTTGAAAATAAATAAATAAATAATGGAAAAGTAAATAAGAATAATGAATAATATTAAATATGCAAGTGATTAACATTTAACAGAACGTTTACTTTGGAATGATAGTCTTAAAATATGACATCTTACGAAAAGGTTACCAATATTAACAATTAGAAATTTTTAAGTATGTAAAACAAAATTAGGTATATTAAAGTCAGATATTTACCTAAATTTGTCATCCATTATTTTTTACATTAGGAAAATATTGGATACAATTTTTTTGGCATATGCCTTGTTTTATATAGTAATCACTTCCATTTTCTATTTACAACGATACTGTTTACTTTTGTTATTATTAATGAGAACAAAAAAAGTACACTAAACTATATAGAAGTTTTACATATATTTATAAGAAGTTTTTGTGAGTTAAAATTTTATTTTACAAATAGACTGACAATGCCATATATAAGATCACAAATTATGCGAATGTATATTCCTAGAACGATTTATTACAATCTTCACTTAAACGCTATCTGTCGTAATAGGGTTAGCAAGTTCCGAATAAAGGGTATACATATTTTCAAATGCGGACATACTGCGTACCATATGCGGACATACCATGGACCCATGAAGGCATACACTTGCATGTATGCATTACAAGTATATAAGGGGATTGTAATTAGTTATATATTTGGTTTATAATTAAGTTTATAATATGTTTACAAAACATAACTTTAAAGCCAAAATTAATTAAGGGTCCATATTAGGGATACTAATATGGTCCGTTTGTAATGTACCTCTGTGGTCCCCATATAAGTAGCTTTTATACCTTCTATTTGGGTCCTAACGCTGCGGCCGTTTTGAGTATACCACTCTTCGGTTAAATGTCATTATCCTCATCTTGACCAACACTTACCGACCACCGCTATCGAACCCGCTGGATCCATGACCATGTTTTCCTCCTGCCCCTCCCCCACCCCCCACTCCGGAGGCTGAGCCAGCGCTGCCCGACTCGCAGAACTCGGTCCCGGGAGAGGTGGACGACGCGTCAGAGTCCGTCGACGAGTCATCGCTCTCCCGTTTCACCTGAGCCAGGTCGGTCGAGGTCATTCTGGACGGGTGGTGCCGACCTTTGGTCGTAGGAGTGGAGTACTTGCTCTCCATACTGCTACTGTGCTGACTTGCGAAGCCGGGAGATCTGATTAAAAAGTCGGGAACAGTTAAAGAAATGTGCTATCGAAAATATTTTCGAAATAAATTTATTATCAATAATGATTTGTATGTCTATTTGTCGGTAATATACAGCATTAGTAGTATAAAATAAAAAAGGGAGTTTATTCCAAAACTGTTAAACTAAATAAAATGAGTTTATTCTTTACTGTGTTATCTTGTGTCTTATGTTGGTTTTTTATCTTTTCAACTAAGTCCACTTTTCATTTGGAATACTATTATGGATGATAACGGCTACCTTATTTGTTCTTTTATTTTTATCAGGTTTTGGGTTTTTGAGAACTTCAAAATATTATGTTCTCCTAAAAATACATAAAAACAAAGAATAAACAATAAACATTTTACATAAACAAATTTTCATTTTATCAATGTCTTTAAATTTTCATTTTCATTATCATTATTAATAATATTCGTTAGTTCTATCTTTAAAAAAAAAATCAGTGAGTATAATATTTAGATTCAGTGTTAATAGTAATGCGTTTTTGTTAATTCAGTATACATATAAAATTGATAAATATCTTCAACTGTAAAACCGCCAAGCTGAAAAACCGTAGTAAGATCGTCAGAGAAGGGGTGCTAAATGCTTTAAAACTTTTATATTTTATAACACTGTAAAACAGTCGCTATATAAGCTATATATTTATCTAATTTAACTAATTGACAAAAAGTTTCACATCTATTTAAGATATTTATATAATTTATATTCAAAAAATGAAAATTTTAGATCTTGCTTTGTGGAATAATATTTACGACGCCATAAATATTAAAAAAATTAATATCAAATATGAAAATATAGAATATAATTTGTTCTAGGATAGATAATAGAAGATGGAATTATTTTTTCAAATAAAATGATTAAAATGTATCCGCTATGTACAACAACTTTATGTGAATTATATTAGGTAGAAACTGAAAAATAGAAAAGAACAAAACTTCAAAATGTTTTAATAAATGAAATAATGTTAATCTGTCGTGTCACTGAGAAAAAATTACACGGATCATTTTTTTTCAAAAATCTAAAAAAAATCTATTTAAAATATGTTTGAAATTTTCGAACCAATCGATAATTTCAGTAATCTCGAAAAAATTTGCACTTTCAAACTATAAACTAACAAAAAAGGGTATTATTTACCTGCCCACCCTCCTGGTATCTATCCTTCTGTTAATTACAAACGGGACATTTCTCTGCTATTTCCCATATAGACAGCAGAATTACATAGTTATTCTCGTTTCACTTTATTCGAATATTGAGTGAATTATGAATATTAAAATAATTACTTTATTACGAGACAGTTTACTACGTATCTTTCTAATTGGTGTGTATTTTGTTAGCTCCGTAATAACTTCTTTTAAAAAATTACAATCACGCATATCTTTCAATTCCTATTTAAAAATGTCCAAAACTTTCTTTGTTTATTATATTTACAAAATTTCAAATACGGGAGTATGGAATGACAGTATTTATTTTCCTTAATGCCGTTGCCCAGTGAATTTCCGCTAAACTTTCAAAATTAAATTTCAATACTTTTTCAATTATTGACTTTATTGGTTAACGTTGAGGTTATATAATAATAGACCTGAATAATAATTGTAACGTTTCACATTTACTTATATACTTTATCCTTTTCCTTTTCTTTTTGTTGTATGTTTAATTTTGTTGCTATATAATGTTTATTATATCTTTTAATTAGTTTAAAAGGGACAGGATAGAACTCTACCGAAATATACAAACGTGTAGCAAGAAAATAGCGATTTAATCAGGACGCTGTACATAAATCAATATTCGATACAGGGAATAGTGCATAGATGTATACAATGTACATCGGGTACAGAAAAGATACATACAAGTTTTAGAGAATTCATATTTTGTGTAAAAAATTTTTTTTTATATGTGATGTAAAGTTAAAAAAGTAATTTTTTTAATTTTCTTGAAAAACTTTATTTGTTCAAGAGTTCAAAAAATGTAAAAATATTTATAACTTTAAAAATGTTCATTAACTTTTTTTTCTTTTAGTATAGGGCTTGTTTTAAAATGTCTAGAAGTCTTACTGAGCTTATCAGACATTCAAAATCCTATATGGATTTTTTAATGTCCCACCTTAATTTTACCAAAACGGAATCGGGGCCGGAGCATAAACGTACCCAAACATTTATGTTTACTTCGGACAAATATCTGTTTTTTAAACGTAATACGAATGTTTTGTGGGTTCCTATTATATTTTAAAGGTGAGAACAAAACTGAACGTTCGTCAGATACAAAACAAACGCATGCTAGACTCACATCTATTGATAAATAATTTATGTGTCTAAAATATTCGCACAAACTGTCAGCTAATCAATTTAATAGCAGTGTATCCAGAACATTGCTTTTTAAGCTAACAATTTAATATGCATCATAAATAAAACATGTTTTTCAATAAGGATAAAAAACGACTGTCTGATTTCTAAAATAAAACGGAGAAACTTGACAACAATTTAGGCACCACGCATGTTGTAATAAGCGTCCATATTCAATTTCCATTATTTGGATGATATAAACAATTGGATCACCCTTAAATGATTACCATATGCTACTAATACACGCATTTTCAATATTTATTTTCACAACCATGGATACCGAAATTGATACTGAATTTGCAACAATAATACACTACAAAATTGTAATAATCTAAATAAGTGGCAAAATATTACTAATTATAAATGAAGTGCACGAACACAATATATATTTAAATTAATTTGATACAAATTTTGAACGTTAAGTCCAATAAATGAAATGTATTTAGGCCTATATTAAAATTTCGCCTTATATTACAATCATAGCTTAATGGAAGTTTAAATTATTAGAGGTTTCTTAAAACATTAGCAATGTATACAATAAAAATACTTTTCAAAATCAACTAGGAAAACGCAATTAAAAAAAAGTTAAACAGTATGTTCTTTGTAGATTGTTTTTTGTACAGTATAGTAATAATAAACACAGGCTTATTTATAAGTGTATCAATACATGTTGACAACTATCACAATTGCTCATACTAACTATATATTAATCTTTAAAAACTTTATTATCTAAATTATCTAAATTATTATAATATGTAATATAAATAACAAAAAATATAGAAGTAGAGGTCTTATTTATGACTATTGTCGTTTTAAACAATACTTTTTAATCGTTCTCTTTTTGTTTCAGTTTTATTCGCTGTTTATTACATCCACATTTTTCTCCTTGATTAAAATTTAATATGTAAATAACAAAAAATTTAATAATATTTTAAATATATTCGATGTACTGCAAATATAGGCAGTTTGTTTATAATCAGGCAAACAACAAGGCTATATATATCTATATAATTAAATAGTCAATCTCCACAAAATTATTTAAATATATTTATATTTGTTTGCTATTATATTTATTCAATTTGTTGTTTGCATTTTTTTCTCATGCATTTATATTGATGTTTATAATTATCTATATAAAGTTATTTGTGAACAAGTAATATATCGATTTGATTCTTGAAATTTATAAATTAAAAAAAAAAATCATTTTATCATCCTATTAACATTTAAATTAACATAATATAAGTATTCATAAATAACATTAGTTCACAATATTCCCTTATCCATTAATTTCTCTAAATTGATTGGATACGTCTACAATATATATATTTCTATATTATGTGTCCAACTTATGAATTGATTTGAGACAAAGCATTACCCGTTTCGAGCTATTTGGCTCTCATCAGGTACCCTAGTCTCCCTATTGATGACTGGATTGCAAGTAGCCTAGTACTTATTAAAACCCCAAACAAATTGTTAAAAACAGCAATTTGAATAGTATAACATCAGAGGTAGTAATTCGGGTATATACACCAGCAAAAACTACATGATGTGAATAATAATAAGTAAGCACTAAGCGCAGCTCAGAGAAAGAAAAGACAATTTGGAAGGAGAAAACAATTCTCGCATGTGTCCAGGGAAAACAAAAATTACAATTAAAGGTGAACAGAAACAGAAGCACATCCTAAAGATTACTTGAATAGACTGTATGATAAATTTTTGCTCAAAAAATACGAAATTAGGTTGTCATACACAACATTCTGCCCTCTGAAACCATGACACATCATTCGAGTTGCCTTCACATCAAGAAATGTCTGTCTGTGTTCAGCTCATCGAAATTTTGCATTGATGCTTGATGGAGCTAAAGTAGAGAAACTTCAACAATTCACCTTGAAGATTTCTTAAGTTGACTACTACACATAAAGCACGAAATTCCTTATGGAATATGGCGACAACAGGAATGAGACACACATCATTTCATTTGATTAGTGGGAGAAGATCTCCGAAAGGTTTTAAGGCTCCTCACCCCCAATCACTACGAGATGACCATTGCATTTCGCCGACTTGCATTTCTGGAATCGTGAAGTCTAGAACTGTTTCGGGTGGCTGCAGTCAATGTTGCAATGGAACACAGCATTGCCTAAATGCGGATGTACCTGGATGGGAAGTCGGTATTGTTAGTTTCGAATATATGACACCATGTAAAAACAGATTGTGCAATACGTGCCGATAATGCCCGATATTTTACCTTCTTCGTTGCGTATGTTCAATCCTGCAAAACGTTGACTAGAAAAACCTCTGATGATTATGGACAAACGTATATAAAAGGCGTTGAAGTGATGCAAAGCATTATTACACTGAAGAAAATAGTGTATTTTCACATATTTACAAGATTCACTAGTTATATGTTGCAAGCTCATATCAATTTGTCAATGCAGCAAACTATGCGTGAATTACTTATATATACACATTCAACGATATCATTTCTTAGAAATAAAGCTTTATTAATTTACGTTTCCATAATGCTAAGTTTTCTTTTATGTCATAATTCAGTATAAGTATAAGTTAGATTGATTGGACTTACTGGGAAAAATCATTATCTTATAGAGAGAACTATCCAAAAATATACCCAAAATTTCTAGTAACAAAATATAGAGATAAGTCAAATTTGACTGAAAGTGCGGCCAATAGCTGCTAGACACGGAAAACAGATATCCCTTCTCATTGTGAACTCAATAAGCATTTCAAAATGGCAAAATTGAATTATATCATATGTGTGATTTTTTAAAATGTAGTTCGTTGCTAGCAGATAGCTGTTCAAGCACTTTCATGAAGATACTCATTTAAAGTAACGTAAATTAATTTAATTTTAGGCATTCAGAAAGAAATCAAATTTTTTGAAGGGTTTTACTCGTTGAATATAAATATTTCAGAATCACAAACTACACATATAGTGAATACAAACTTCTAGGTACAAAAGTTTAAAAGACATTTCATTTTTTAATTAATTTTTATTCAAAGTGCTCTCTGTTTTATTGATATTTACCCTTATATATACATATATATATATATTGTAAAAAACCGTTTCACATCAAATATTAATTTGCTTTTAAACATAGTATGGGGAACAAACAGTTATCTATCTGCAATGGATTTATTTTATCGGTATTTTTGAATCAATATCATATATTAATTATATTAAATTATGCTTGTTCATATCTTGATCATATTGATCAAACTTATTGATCAACATATTGATCAAACTTAAACTTACACAGAAAAAGTTCATAGACACAACTAAGTTTCGGCACAATTTAGTTTTCAAACAGACTATAGAAATATGTCGCGACTTTTTATCTTTCTAACAGTAATTAACGATTTTATGATTCATTTAATTTCCATTTTATGTGCATTTACAAACCCAGTAAGGCTATATAGTTTGTTTCACAGAATTCTCTCATACTTTTGATATTTATAAAAGTCACTAACAATAAGCGCATTATAGATTGAATAGGGAAGAAAAGTGTTTTATTAATATATTTGTAATGTTTATTAATATTTCTAAAATGAAATTGAATTTAAATCTGAAAAAGAATTAGTAACAACGACAATTATTAATTACATCATAGCACACATTTGTAAAAAATAAACATATAAAGAAAGAAAACATGTATTTACGTTACATCCTCTTTCCTTCAAATTAAGTTCTCCTGTTAAACTATAAATTAACGAAAATGGTTTGAAAACATGAAAACAATTATTTAACGGGGTCGAGTAATTGTCATATTTTGAATTAAAAAAATTTCTAGCACAAAAAGGTTTAAACCATTTAATACAGGTTTTGTTTAATTGAAAACCTTAAATGAAATCCTTGTAATAGTAAAAGTAAAAAAGTATTTCAAACTGAATGAAGACAAAAAATTAATATTAGTAATTCATTAATCACTTGTGGATATTCAGAAACAAATTTTATTTTAATAATTTTTTCTTTCTCCGATTATTGTAATAGTGAAATCAATAATATATATTTCAATGGGGTCATTAAATAAATGCAGCAACTAACAAAATAGGGTTTTAACACTTTTAATATTCTATCAAGAACGTTTCCAGTTGTACGGATACGAGAAATTGTTTTAATACTTTAATATTCAAAATGATTAAATATAAACTTTTATAAAAGTATTTTCAAATCAATTGTTTTGTAAATATTTCTTATTCGGTCATGAAAAAATTACAAATTAAAATAATTTATCGTTTTGTTTAATAAATGTGAAAATAGTTTCTAGATCCAGACAGATCTTAGCAGATTGAGGATTAAGTTAATTTAGATAATTAAGACCACGGAACCATTAAAAATTTTCTTTTACTAAGTAATTTGATTACATTTTATATAATATAATTACATAAACATGACTTTTTCTAATTTGAATGTTTTTGTTTTTAGCTAGGTTAAATTTAAAATGGTTTTGCTTATAATTATCTCAAAAATGTTTGGTATACAATGTCGATCGTTAATGTTTTAATTAAATATTACCTTAAGAATCGGTATGTAACAATAATTATACTTGTTATAACTTATTTTATTTTGAATCAACGTATAATGAAATGTGTTAAAAATAATGTTTGTATTATTTTATTATTATATATTATTATAACATATTTATAAGTTTGTATATAGGAACATTGGTAGTTCCTGTTGTGAATGTTTTGTAGAATATTGCTATTTTATTTGGTTATATAAAATTAATAATTCTTTAGCGTTTATATACTAAACCTCCTTGTTTAATTTATTACTATTAAATAGTTTGATTACTTTAAACATTAAAATGTTTTAGTATTTTATACTATATAATATTTTTTTTAAAAGGAAATAATATATTTCGCGGATAAAGTTTTTTTTTATTGAAAACCTGTCGTTGTTGTATTACATAACACTTAAGTAACCTTATATATACAAACTTTCATGTGAACTGTAAATAATTTATTGTGAGTGCTCAAGAAGCTACCCAGTTATCGAAACATCCACTCTTATTTCTTTGAATAAAATTTGTATACACGAAATATTCTTTCCCTTTATATTATTCATTACTGGATACGTGAAACACACTACAAATGACTATATAGATATTACACACACACACACACACAAATATATATATATGCATATATTTTACACTACATAGAATAATATTGTAAATACATTATTGATTTGCATTTGGAAATTTTGAACATTAAAAAAACATGAAAAATAAATAGTGTCTTATATAAATTAAATGAATTACATAAAGTTAAAAAATGGATACAAAAATAACATTCTTTACAGTTCTTCATAGTTTAGTAATAAATAGAATAATAATAATGCCATGTATTTATTAAGTAACTTCACACATTTTAAAATTGGATAAACAACTTTAAAAATCAGATAAATTAATGAAAATTGGATCGTTTGTACTTTTGATTAAATTACCTCTAGACGTTACCTTTACACCTTACACTATACTATACTATACTATACTATACTATACTATACTGTTTAACTTATAAACTACAATTCTGTTCTAAAATGTACATGTGTTTACTATTGCGTATTATTTTGAAACACAGGTATAATCAATCTACAAACGGCAAAGTAGCTGTGTAATGATTTCTGTTATAGTTTGCTAATTTAACATTTAATTTTTTGCATTATTTTTTACCGGTCGGATATCAATATAAATTTCGGTCTCTTTTTTTCTTGAATTTTTTTAAACAAAATAAAGTGAACTACATTTACAGCAATAAACTAAAATTCTTAACACAATTATTAAATTTAAGTTTAAGTGTGACATTATTTTAGTCGGCGACACACACAGTCATTAAATTAAATTTCGTCTTAAATAAATATATATTTAGCTTTTCACTTTACACTTACGCAAAAATCGCTTACTGAAGAGAACAAACAAGAGTTTATAAAAGTGTTAAATTAAAAACACAAGATTTTTATTTGCAGAGTATTATTATACGCTTTGATAGCATATATGGCAAAATTCAGGGTGTGGCTTAATACTCAATTTCAGAATTCTTTTCAGAATTCAATTTCAGCATACTTGATAGTCACTGATAGTTTTAGAAAATTATAAATAATAAGTGGTTGCATTTCACCGAATGTCGTATCTATATCACCATTTATTGCTTTAACGACAAATAATGTCGATATACTGTTTTATCTGCCTGAATCTTGTTGTTGAAGTTAATATATACATTATATATATACATTGTATGTATGTACATATTTAGTGTACCCAAAAATAGAGCACTCAAACTCGACAGATTATATAGTATAATATATATGTATATCGTAAGTGATAAATTTCTGTGATTATAGCATTATTAATGGCAAAAAAAGAATACATATAAACTATTGTGGTTCATATATAAATAACTATTTAAGTTAAATAAGCTATGACGTCAATAACTTCTTTTTGTCTGCAACGCTGGTTACTTTACTGTTATTAAGGAACTGTTTAGATTTCATGTTATGTATTAACAGTTATTTTGTTGTTTGACCAATTGCGGTACAATTGTCTTAAAGAATTACTCTTTAATCAAAAAGCTTATAAAAAACTGGTATATATGAAAAATATATATAGTTTTGACATTTGATTAATAATTTATCAAACTTCGTAATCATCGGCTTACATTATAAAGAAACAGAATTAGGAGCTTAATTTCATTAAATTACTGAATAAATTCGAAATGCTGAAAACAGTGAGAAAGGAATAAACAATAATCTGATACTGTTATATAGTATTATTCTCGGACAAATAGCTCACGTCGTCGGCAAATTCAGTTCAACGTATATCATTGCAATCATGCAAGTATCTAATATCACATGTATACAATGATGCAAAATGATATCAAACAATAATTAACTAGTATATATAAATAGGATTTTTTAGACATGTCCATTTTTGGATATTATAATTAGTAAAAAAAAAGAGTTTTTGTGATGGTATTTGGGAATTAATGAGATAGAAGACTGCAGTGGCTTACCGTTATAATTTTAAGAATAGGACAATTACAACTTTGTAATTAAACAATATGCGGAGTGACCACAAATTGTTGAAGTTACGAAATATAATAATATAAAATTATTTTCTAATGAGAAACTTGATTACATTTATCCGTAATTTTCTCATATTGAAATTTTATAGTGATTATATGAAGTATTATATATAATTATGTGCTTTCAAAAATAATTTTACGAGGAAAAATACAATACAAAATACACCATAATATATATGCGATAAATCAATACCCATTTAGAAATTTGATATGACATTTTATACTATTGTACAATAATGGCTTATTTATAGTTATTGTATATTTCTAGTCTTCGATTGTTACTTCGATTTTTTAAAGTATTTTGCTATTCTTTGTGGTTCTAAGAGGTTAAAAAAGAATCATTGTCTAAATTACTTATTGGTACAATATACCTAATTAAAAGATAATGTCTAACATTTACTGCATTATATTGTCATTCTTAAGATGGGCATATTTGTTTATCTAGATAAGCAGATATGATTGTACATTATGTATACAGAACACAACACGGAGCCAATTGAGAACTAAAATAAAACAAATCGGGCGATACCTGGTTATTTACAGAGCATCAAAGAAAAATTCAAGGGAGTTGTAACTATACGTAAAACTATGCAGTCAGTGAAAGAGATGTGATTACATTGTGACACATTAGCGTCTCTATAACACCCATTGTGTGGTTAAATATGGCAGCCGACAGGGATCAAAACGAAATTCACCCATTTAACAACATATTGTATATGTGCACATATGTACATATATGTTAAATATGTGTACATATGTGCACATATATGTTATTAAATGGGTTAATTTCGTTTTGATCCCTGTCGGCTGCCATAGTTAAATGTTATTATAGATATATTATAATACTTTATTAATTATATATACCCACCAGTATGACATTTAACAATTATATCACTCTATAATTAATTATAACTCTATATAATAATCATATCAAACTATAATTAAAATGTAATTAAAAAATTGATATTAAGTTAATTAATTAAAAAGTATATTAAAATAAAGTCGCGTTAATTGTAATTAGTTATTAATTTAGCGTCATAAAAACAGTTGCCTTTATAAATTAGCCAATTAAAAGTGTACCTGTGCTTTCTTTTACGATCATTTGAGCTTCGTTTCGATGAAGCAGGTGGCTGATTCTTTGAAGGTGTTGAATTATGTGATTTTTTGGTTAAATTTGCGGCAACTCCATTATGTTTTGAATGATTAGAAGAGGAGTAATTTTGACGTAAATGACCAGTTGCTTCTACACATCGTTGGGCCAGATTTATAGTCGGAGATTTGCTTGGCATAGCTGATAAAAGACACGATTACTCTGCAGTTTTGATCAGAGCCAGGAAATATTTGCAAATCGATTTGTTAATGTTAGACAATTTGTTTCCAACCCTTAGCGAACACGAGTTCCTTTTCACGGGTGCTTAGTACGATAATGCTGGTTCAAAATATGAAAAAGTTCTACTTAAAATAGAGTTGGATCAGCGGCAAACATAACATTGGAAAGGAGTACTGATGATGGTTTAGTACAGAGCTAGTGATTGCTCGAAATCCTTCGAACTCCTTCCAAAAACCAGATGGTCTGGATTTCTGTTTGGGGTTAGTTGATGGAGAGGCAGACAAAAAAAAATTGTGTTCACTATGTTTTAACTGCTAAACTTGTTTGTCGTTTTATATCTGAAGACAGTTTCTGTATCACCTACTACCCAAGTAAGGCTGCTGTGGGTGTTATTTCCAATGAATATAACGAACACGGGCTTTGTAGGTTTGTAGCAGTATCTGCCACAAATATGTGCAGGAAAGAGACAGTTAGATGAAGCGGACGTAAAGGACTTGGGGTGAATCCTTGTTCAGTTCATTTCGTCAAGGGAATTCCGGAATGCTTTATTATTGTGTGTAGAAAGAAAATATGTGCAGGATTAGACTTGTAGCCTAGATTTACACTGAACATTAATGCTTAGATAAACACGCTGCTAATATCATGGCGTGTTATACGCTTGAATAAAGACTAAATATAGCTCCAATGTAAATTGAAATAAAATGAGGTTAAAGAGGGCGGAATTGTGAAAAACAGACGACAGGAAGTACACACTCTGTGTCTCGATGGTAATATGCCTATATTATGATCAGACACTGGCTTGCTCAAAATTGTAGATTTGCCCGGAGAAAAAATTGACAAGAAAATTACCAATAGAAAATGTTTTGACGGGAGCGAAGATCCAATCGATTTTGAGAGACAGTGTAGAGCTTGCTTGTTTGACTGTCTATTCGTAGTTCAATAATATGTTATATTATATATAAAAAGGTCAAATGCAGTCTTTCTTTTCTTTTCAAGTCTTCTGAATTGATGCACAATAATTGACTGACTGAGCCTGTCGATTGTCAATTCTAGCCAATTATGCGCTTTAGTGAGTCTGTTGTTTGTATGAGTGACTGACGTTAATGAATAAACAAGTGTTAGTTTCTCTAATGTTTTCAATTGATTTGTCTGTGCCTGGTGTCTTTAGGTTATAATACCGTTATGTAGCGTATACGTATAATAATAATATAGAAGCACTAATAAATAAGTGGGGTCACTCAGTGTCTATACTCCATATAATAAATTACAGGATGTATATCGATTACAAATAAATAATTGATTAATGTAGATTGCAATGTGGTATGATTACACTTCTAATAAAACAATATATGGACGTTGCAATCTACATTCGAAAACATTATTATGATACTTGCATTTAATAACCAGCACTTACATTAAAACACTCAAAGGTAAAAACAAGTTGTATAGATAAGTCAATAGGTCAGTCAAATGATAGCGGTCATCGTGTTTCTGTTCAATGTTATTTTTATAACAATAAACATAAGGATATATATATGGTATTTTATAACACCTAGAATTAATATGAATACATAACAAAAATATTTTTACTTAAAAGTTGTACCAGTTGTTAGTAACCACTTTTTAAAATGTTAATACCAAGCACAATTTTGTAGACAAAGCTGTACCTTGTCAGTGACATGCTGCACTAGAGTATTAAAATAAAATTGAGTTCCGTATGTTTTGTCGAACGTTGTCAAAATTTGAAACATGTATAGCAAAAATGTCGGTGAAAAAGTTAATGTAAAACAAATTAACAACACAAGTGAGTGGTCACAAATAACACAGCTATACATATAAACTTATAACAAATTCAAAACGTAATTGCGTCCTGACCTGTCTCAGCTTCTTATTGAACATTGGAATTGAAGATGATAATTTATAATTTACAAAACAAAAAGAAATGTTATTATCTTACATTATCGTAATAACACAAATCATGTTCGCTATACACTGTAAAATTACTTTTTAAATATATCAACTGGATCCATATGGAAATTCAATTAAAGCCAATTTAGCCGTTTATTTCATTTATGTAATTAAAATATTATTTTGTACCCGACATAAGCTGATTATTTTAAACAATGAAGTTAATGAAATACATTAATCTTATTATTTAATTTATATTTAATTCATGACTTTACACGATAGTTTCAAATCTAACGTTTTTGAGTATTTGTAGTTTGACCAATTAAATTATTCAGTATAATTTGACATAACATTTCATAAATACAATATCCTTTATAAAAAGCTTTTAGGCAAAGCAAGTCAGGGAAATCTTTAGATTTTAATTTTTAAATAAGACATGATTATAAAAGTAATCATGGTGTTAATTGTGTAATTATATAATATGCTGATATCCTATAGGAACGAATAAAATCTAAGTTAGAGATTACAAAAGTTTTATTAAATTAAGATTTTTTAACTAACCTACGTAATAAATTCGTTCTACTGAATTGAACAAATTATTGTAATTGTTTGAGCAATTAATTCAAGTCATTTAAAATTGAAGAGAGTTATTAAGTCCCTGTTTTATATAGTATAAATAGGTTAACATTTTCCTAAAAATGTAATATAAATCTTAGAGAAATTGATTTTATAATAAGTAATAAAATAATGATTTAATATAATAGAAAAATTGATTAAATTGTAAGAGCATATAATAACATCTATATAATGTTATATAATACTAGTATAATACGTACCGCGAATAGCGGTATTGTAAAATTCGAGAGTTGCAATTTAGTCCCGAGGGCTTTAAATGCAACTCGAGGATTTTATAACGCTATTCAAGGTACG
>JAUZND010066426.1:0-17538 GCA_034780555.1 Coelogynopora nodosa | reverse complement strand
AAATGTTTGATGAGAAGTTTTCTATTAACACTATCAAATGCTTTGGACATATCCAATAGCATGATGTTTATGTTGTAGTTTTTGGAGAGATTAGATTTTTCTGCAAGGAGTTTGAGTGTCAGAACATGCTCTGTGGTTGATCTTCCACTCCTGTATGCTGCTTGAGAAATAGGAATTTCTGCTTCTAGTCTTTTCCTAATTCTTTTGAGTAGACATGCTGCAAGAATTTTGTAGCTTGTGGTAGAGAGCATTATGGGCCTGAAGTTTTGAGGGGGTCCTTTTGGTTTTCCTGGCTTTTCTATGGGGATAAGAATGCTATCTGTGATTTCTTCAGTGATGTTTCCTGTTTTGGCTATGTAGTTGAACAGATTAGCTAGATATTGATGAGCTATCTGTGGGCATTGTTTCAGTTCTTCTGATGATATATTATCAGTACCAGGACTCTTATTGTTGTTCAGATTTTTGATTGCGTCTTTTATTTCTTTCCCATGAAAGGGGTTGGTCATTTCTGTTGGTTTAAGGTCTGTTTCTGTTTCAGTAGGTTCTGTTTGAAATTGGGTTCTGAAATGTTGCATAAGAATGTGAGTTTGTTCAATTTCATTTGTTGTAGATCTCCTTGGGGGTTTTTTTACAATTGTTTTGGGTTTCTTTTTCAGTCTCTTGAGTTTTTTTACTGCTTGAAACATGCTCCTGGAATCAAAGGCTAGTATATCAACTTCTTCTATGATTTGCTCAATATCAGTTCCTTTTGCTTTGTTGATTAGGTACTTGATGTAGCTTGTTTATTTATTATTTTTTTTTTTTTCTGAGTTATTTTTTTTCTTTCTGGGTCTTGAGTGTTGAGAATTTGTATTCGCAAGTCCTTCTGTAATTTGGAAAGATTTGTTACTTCATCTGTGTTGATGAAATTTTTGTTAGGTTTGTGATTGATCTGAAGTATCTCTTTAGTGGTGTCTGTGATATTAGTAGTCAGTGTTTTCCATGTTTCTTTTTCAGAGTGATTGATGTTAAAGGTTTCAGCAATTTTGTTGTCAAGACTTTCTTTGTAAGATTTGGATATGCTATTATCTTGGAGAAAATTGAGGTCTGTATTCATCTTTTTGGATTTTATGTTCTTTTTGATTTTTGACCATTTGCAGATGAAATTTGTGATGACAAGTCTGTGATCTGTGTTGCTATTCATTCCACTATAAGATCTTGCATTCTTTATCATATCTCGGTGCTCCACTATTAAATTGACCAATATAAACAAAATTAAATTAATAAAATTGATTAATTAAAAATGCAACACGTGACTATAGAGAAGCTGTGGTAAATAAATAAAAATTACGCAATTTTCTGAATCACCCTGTATACACAAACACTTAATACTTTCATCTAAAATATAATTGTATAATTCAATTATATATTCTTAAACTATAGCATATATGACAATTGTTCATATTTTACTGAAAACTAAATGCACTCAAGCTTGTGGTTGTATCCTTTTGGGACAACAACCAATAACCTATCTAAAAAGGATCCAAATGTTAATTGTAATGTTTGTAACTTGTAATTTTTTTTGTAATTTGTAAATTTGTAATTTGTAACTTCCATTTTTTTATTTTCAAATTTTGTAATTATTGAAATCGTTTTCGCCAAATTTAATATGAATGTTTTATATTTTCTGTGCGATGCTGTTTAGTACTAAATTAAGTAGTCAGTATGTTTTTAAAATTTTTTCCTGCAATTTGTTTTATTTGAATAAAAGTAGTATTTAAATTTGGTAATTTATTATTTTTTCATAAATAATATAGTACAAAAGAAGTAAAGACCATATGGAGATGAAATATTTATAAAATCATAAAAACCAAGATTGTGTACATAAGAGTAAAAGTTTCAAATGTAGAACTAAATTATAACAAATATATTATATGTGTTTCAATTTCATACAGATTAATCCAATCTTTTCGATGAGCAATGACAATTATTTTTTATCATGCATATTGAATTTATGTGTTGCGCTGTTATTTGAATGTGAGAAATCTGCATTCCTTCCTGAGTTTCCCATTGTTTTCAGTAATACATTTGACATTGCAGTGTTAGAATAACTGACAATCTGTTAACAAAAGCGCTTTCTTCATTTTAGTTGTAGTGATAATGTCTGTTTTAGTCGAGTATAGATTTTATAAGAATCTTGATGTTGATCAGTACTTATAATGGAATTTGTTAATATTTTTCTAAGCTGTGTTAATGGTGAAAAGAAAAAAATGAATGAATCTGAAATTTGTACCTTACAACAATTGATTGTTTTTGAATATAACTCTCACAATTGATTGGTTATATCAAAATTGATGTGTGCGGCGTGCTCTTTTTTATAATCCAACATTTTTGATAACGACTTCTTTCAACAAAATGAGTTTTTCATTTCTTTAAACAATTAAAAAAATCACTCTGAGTCATTCTGCATAATATTTAAAAATAATAGAGTCGTTTATAACAATATAACACAATTTGTAGTTTTTGTTTCTAGTATAACGGATATATTATGGATATTTTATGGATTATTTGATACAAATATAATCCTTAAGACAGTGGCTCTGATTCCTAACATATTTCCCTAGAACATAATTATAATTGAATTATACATTTTCACAGAACTAAAGATGGCAAAGGAGACACCATTGAAGCGATATAAATATTATATAGAGAGATAGAAAAAGAGCGAGCAAGAGAAATGAAACAATTATATTTCATAGGCTATTCAAATAAGACGCTTTGGATATGACCTCAAATATAATCAATGTTTGAAAATTATATCTTACAGAATATATATGGACTAAATTATCTCTTAAACTTAGTTTTTATTTCCATCGTTTAGTGTAAACTACAAGATGCAGCCCTAGTGAGGTAATTTTGTCGATAATCCAATTTTTCCTATAAAACTGTTAAATCTGGTAACGATCCTGTTTGACAAACATTTACTGCAAATAATTAGATTTATTGTTTATATATATGTTGATAGTCGAAGTTGGATAAACAAGTCTTAAATATGTGATTTTTGAAATAATATTAAAACAGAATATTTTATATATTGTAAATACGCATGGAATACTTGATAATTATAATTAAATACTGATAGCAGTTTAGAGAGTGAAACAAGAAAGCTCAACCCTAAAAAACGCTTTTGTAACAAAAAATAAATGAATTCTAAATTTATTAATAATTAATTATTATTAATGAAATAAATAATATAATATAGGGGATCACTTATAGTTAGACGAGTATATCTATTTTACGTGTATTGTATTGTCTGTTAGTAGTATGTGAGGGTTCATCTGGCTCAATCTAAATTCTTTGAATCAATTTGTTGAATCCTATAGTAATCATGTATCAATTCGTATTAATCAAGTTATGCATTACTTTGATGTTAGATGTACTTAGATACAACATACTTATCTACTTAATATAAATTGTGTAAATAATTTATCAGAACTATATTTTTTAAATTTTATTTACCTAGAAATGTATATCAATGTATAGGTAAGTAATTAAAAATATTAATAAATAATCACAATAATATATAAACAAAATAATTATAATATAAAATAATAAACAATATAATTATATAAAAAATAAACACAATCTACAAATGTACAGCAGTTATTAATAGGTAATATACCGTACCTGATGGGCATACCTAGGATGTTGTAGTAAAAATGGAACGCCAGATTAAAGACATAAATGCCTAATCAATAATTTTATCTTAAATTCTGGAAATGTTTATTTAAATTAATGACGAAATCGAATATATATATTTATATTTGTTTAAATAAGCAATATAGTACTTGTTGAGTTGGTTTCTCGAGATGAATATTTGTTTAATGTATTAATTAAATTGTTCTTATGAAAATTATTCCTAGTCTTTTCAATTTCATTGCTGAGACCATAATATAACAGTCGAGATGCAGCATAATTGTATATACATAATTGTCTAATATACCTTTGTTTCGCCGTTTAATAAATAAATAAATTTGGTTAAATTCTATTTTACTATACTTTAGGCGGAATGTCTTTCGAGAAAGTTGAGCTTAAATACCGCCGTTATATAAAAGTATATATTCGAAAAGACAAACAAATGTTTCAAAACATAAATTAGCTACATTGATAAACGTTTTGTGGTAGTGCTAAACTATATAAATAGATAACTTTTTATTAATCCATAGAAACGAGTCCATTTTAAACTTTAAAAAATCAACAAAAAATAGTAATAAAAATCAGGTAATTTTTAAAAATTATTTTAGGTTTTTTTGAAATAAATAATATTTATTGTCAATTATCTCATAGACGGACAGTTAATGTTTTGTTTAAATACTGTTATAATTGTGTGTCATATTAGTGATATTACGAAGTGTGTTCTTTAGCATAAGTCTGCAGCGTTTGATGTAGTGGGATTTACATTAGTGAGGGAAAATCGAAGTACACTGAATTTAACTTAAACACTGAATATATGTATGTATTTATAAATAACAAATTAATAAAACCTTAAAGACAAAACAGTTGTATTGGTCTATTTAATTTTTTTATAAGTTTAAAAGAAGGCACGGATGTTTTTATAGAAACCAAACATTTTATCCGCATTCCCCTCTTTTCTCTTTTATTCCCTATACTATAGAGGACGTTCGAAAAACGCAAAACATAATTAATATAATATTTTTTCAATTTATTAAAAATAAATACACATTTTTACTCATTTAAGTCTACTAATAACATTGTGAGTATATCTTGGTCACCTAATAAACCGAAGATCCCAAACACAGTATCTACTCCAGACGCTGACATTTTAACTGCTTGTACTAGACCTAAATTCCTAACTAATGTGTAAAGATGTATTTTTAACATGAATGTATGCTTGAGACGCCAAAGGAACAAAACTTAAAGTAAAAAACATATTAGGAATGAACTTATGTCTATAAGTTTGAAAAATGTTGTCCTATTTGGCAATATTTATACAAACTATCATGTGAGCCTTCTTCTAATCCCTACAAAAACCTGTGAGCATAAAATATGCAAGAAAGCAAAACTTGATTTGTGTACAAATAAAGACTCCTTAAGAAACGCTCTAAATTGTACTGACTGATCTGTTTTTCAAAACGAAGATCTTGATCAAATGACCCATACTTGCGATAGCTACATAGAATATTTAATACAATCTAATTCCGAAAAGAAAAAATAATCTTATATTTATATTTTTTGAAGACTAAAACCTTGTAAATAACTTAGTACCTTGATAGGGGAAAAACGACTTGCAATTAAAAAAAATAATAAACATAATAGAAATCAGATACAAAGAAAAATAACGAAGCATATTATTAGATACATCACACAAGACTGGCTACAAAATATGAGCTCAAGTGAAATCTTTGAAATATCTAGAAGTCTTCTTAGAGGTGACCATAATACTTGCCTACCCAATGAAGATGGGCTACTGAACTTAATAATTTTTTCACAAGATTCAATATTGACCAATATAAAGACGAAACCATTGATAATGACGCTGACTTATTGGAAAATGAAGCTATAGAAATCACACAACTTGAAAATATATTCAAACAGGTTAAGATCATCCTCTACAAAATATACTTGAAAACACAGCAAATAATCACTACGGTACGCGAAGCGGTCGACAGACCGAAATTTTCTGCAGAAAATTGTCCTACAGACAATCTTTCCTCCCCGCTGCTAAATCCTTCTTATGTAATAACAAGCTTCAACACCTATATGTTGAGGTTACTATTTAACCTTCTTTTTTATATTATACCCTTGTCATCAAAAATCTGTTACTTATCACTTTTTTAGCCTTTCTCCTTAAAATATATACATTACCTTAACTCTTATCAATTACAATATATATAAATATGCATTTTCTATATTATGTACCTGTAGGTACTTGTGTAACCTCGTAAAACTACATGTACTTTATTATATTATATGTTTCTCTTTAAGTTTACCATTTCTTTATTATTATTATAGTCCCTTACACCAAGCTAGGATAAAACGGGAAATCCTGTTAATATACCATCCAGTGATTTCATAAGAACCCAGTGATCTATTTCCTGTTTAATACGAGCAATAGTTAGTAAAAACTATAATTTATGTGGTATTATGTATATATATAGTAGTTTTATATACAGGATATATATAGTAAATTGAATGTGTAAACAAACTTATATGTAGACATTATATATATATATAAATGGATAACCTAAGACGGACATCGGTTGAATTGAGCACATTACTTGCGTCCTTGTACTGTATTATATAAAAGAATGTTTAATTGTATAAAATAATGATATTTTTAGGCAGGAATTACATATCAGTCTAACTACAAAAATGAACTAAACTATATATTTATTACCATTTATGATTATGTGTGATTGGTTGTAACTATTTAAACAATGAACAAGTTTAGTTTAAAAAATTGGTATTAAACATACATGCAAAAATTACATGCAGTCATTATTTGGATGTTCCAAATACGGTGGCCCGATCAAAATCTGGCAAAGGGACGGAAATATATGATGTGCTCTCTAGTTAGACCTTTGGATCATGGCCGTCTATTTACCGACAATAATGTACCATTTATAATTCATCAAATATGGAACACTTTTTTGCCACACATGAAAAATGGTTCATTACCAATATCTTCATTACGCAGACATTCCATTAAAATTCATATATATACAATATATCTCTATTAAATTCTGAGTGGTGCACTTTCTGATGCATCGACCCCTCCCGCCCCCATATGAAATTCCCGAACCGCATCTGATGAGTACAAACTAAACGATACATGTTAATATTAAATACCAATAGGAAACAATGGAGAACAAGACATATGTGATTACACAAGCAGAACAAATTTACTAACAAACAATACATTTTTAAAATAAAATACGCTACATTTGTATAATTTAGAATAACCTTTTTTGGTGGGTTGGCAGAGAAAATTGATGTAGAAATGTAACAAAATGAATTCGCAAAAAGAATATATACTAAAATAGGTAGGAATGTAACAAAATTAGGAATGTATTAATATTCAGGAATGATAAAAAATTATTTTAATGGTGGGACATTTTACATCGTTATTTTTAAAGGAACGATACTATGCATAAGTGTTACTACCATGTATTGCATATATAGAAACAAACTCTTTTGTGCTTTCGCTATTGACAACTGTGAGGTAAAGAATAAAATAGATAATGTAAAAATACAAAGAAACACAGCCAGTAATTATTATTCGGCTTTTAATTACTTATAATCATTATATGAATAACTTGGAATGGTGACATCAAAGGTAGTAAAGTAAGTACTCAGCTAGTGGTAAGCAACTCTTAAGTAAGAAAATTGGAATATGTATAAAGGAGCACAGCCAGTGATATAAAAAGTTTGCCTAGTGATAAACAGAATTAACTGCATTCATGCTTAAGTGTAGAAACACGTAATTTATTATTGAAAAACGTCCAGTATAGTATGTTTAGACTAAAGTAAAAGGTGGTCATATCGAGAAACTGGCCAATATTTGTTCTCTAGTGTAGATACTAAAGTGAAATTAATGTTTGGTTTTAAATTACATTTTATTACGCTTTTTTATTGAGTTATACACTGTATATACGAAACGTGGACCTACAGTAATTGTACATTTGAGATTGGTTTTTGTCCGACCTGATAATTTAATTTATTACATATAAACCAGAAAAATGGAGATTCAATCTATACACATGCTAAAACAGCTGCTCTCCGAGATATCAGTTATCCTGAATTAGCGGCAAGCTTCAAATTAACAGTCGATGTGAGGGGCGGCAACGTCTGGTACATATAATACAATTGTGTAAAAGCCTTAAGTTTGATCAAGCTTAGACTTTGCCGGATTAACATTGACCACCGGTTTGACAGGCTGCAATCTGCCGTTCAACGCCTTAATGTGTTTCGACATATGCTGAAAGTCTCGTATTATGCCGTAGGGGTGCATGTGATACACAAAATACTCGATCATGTACATCATGGACGGTGTAACGTAGTGAAAGGTAACGGTCGAGTCACTACAGCATTCAACACCCTGTTGGCAGAAGAGTTGAAAAGGGATGTTGATCATTTCATGTAGTTAATTATAAAAATCACTTCTCAGAGTTCTCTATATATGTTCAGAATTGAGTAGAAATAGTCATTAAAACTAGGCTGATTTCGGTCTTGCCAATAAAACTTGTTCATAGACTGTTTCGATGAGCGACCATTATTTACTTATAAGTTAATAAAACATTTACTAACATGCATTGACATTTTTAAGCATACTTATGGACCCGGCCATAATCAATACAGTATTTTTCTTCAATTGTAAAACTCAAATTAATATATATATATATGTTTACGCTTTTCGCCAATGAACATCGAACGAAAAATTATTTGAATTATTTAGAGATAATAAAATGTAAACCATAAACAAATTTAGTATTGATAACAATATATTCAGAAATATATAACTAACTTCACAAAAAGCAAATAAAAATTAAACCATATTCTGCTTTCTTACCACTTTGATGGGATAGTAGTTGAAGGTGAAATACCAATATTTATTATCAATGGGTTTATGCGATAACTGATGTTCCGGGCTAAAAGGATGAAAACGTTCATGACCCAATTCATCTCGTGAATCCTTGGCGATTACATTGACGGATTCCAGGCATTTACCTGGATGGAAAGCAAATACAACTCGGTCATTATATGCAATATGTGATAGTCTAAAACCATAACTTAACTACATTTTACCTACTAAATTCTTTCCGCTACACTTGAACTTTAAATATCCTTGGCGGAGGGTGCTGTAACTTGTGTTTATCAACAGGCTTTAATTATTTTTATAAATTAATTAAATAAAATGTTGTGCAAATAATGGCATTCTTTACTGGGTGAGATAAATATGCGATTTGTCACAGTTTTAGGTCAATCATTATGGAAAAGACTGCTGACGGTCACTTTTAACACTGATAACAAAAATGAAAAACTATCCTTATCAATGATCATTTTATTGTGTATAGACCAAGAAAATATCCAGTTTCAATCGGTAACCCTACATGGAACTCGACACAAGTTATAATCAGATAACTTTTTTGGTAAAGGGGCTAATACAACTCGAACTTTCATATTCTCAAATTTGGGAGACAGGTGGAATGATTGGAATGATTAATGAACACGCACAATTTCAAAGTTAATTTTGTATTATCCCATAGTCCCGATTCTATGTTCAAAGATAAGGAAATGCATTTAATAAATATAGTAATAAAAGTATCTACTGTCATTTATGCATTAATCTCAAAAGTTTTTTTTGTGTGAATCAGAATCAGATTGGATAAAAATGCGAATTAGATGTTTTTAATCAATTGATTTAAATATATACTAGACAATAATATTATATAGTAGTCTATAACTTTTTCTAAATTCTATGGTATAACATTATTAGGCAAACGATTTGAATTATATTCTCCAGAAATGTTTGTTATATGTTGTCAAAAAGTAAATGTCACTTTCAAACCAACAGTTATTTACTTTTAACTAAAATAAGTTTACTTTCTAAATACTGAATATTATATATATTATTAAATTATGAAGATTGAAAATTATCAAATGGGAATTTGTCATTAATCGATTATGTCTCGAATATATAAATCAAACAAACAACATGAATTCCATAATGTCTGCAATAAAAATATAATCGCTAAATTCAAATTTCACATTCCAAATTATATTTTCTTATTGACTGCAAGTAGTTGATTATTTATTGTTGGATTGACTAATGATGAGCATTGATTATTTACCGAAATATTTTTTATAACGTTAACAATTCTAAGTACATCATCCAAAGCACATGAACGATTCATAAAAAAAGAGAGTTAAATTCAATGATTTAGTCAGATTGCCGAAACATCAATAAAATGTTGAGAAATATTTAAATATATTATAATATTTACCCCTGACACACATACGGTGGAACACATAAAGTGAAGCGCAGTATACACGGCGGTCATTTTTTGTAATATTAAATAAATACTCCATCAAATGATTTTTCCGTTTTAGGTTTACATGGATACATTGTAGGCCTATTTAGTAATGGCTACATATTAACTTTAGACAACCAATCCTGAAACGGAATCTTTCATGTAGCTATATAGTAATTACCAATGAACACAAAAGTTGAGTCCAAGTTTCTGAACCTATATCTCAAATAGGTGTAGGTCTTCACATGACCATGGAAATAAATGGTAATAAATAACTGGGCAGAATACTCAAAAGGTTACATATCTGTTTTAATTTGAAAATAATGTTCCAAAATTTACTATTTTCAATATCAACACAACCCACCGATATTGACGTCCTCAGCTCCCCCTTCCCCAGTGGGACAGTCAGACTTCTTATCGAGGCCCTCTTCAACAAATCGTCGTACGGCCTCTTTAGATAGTACGTAACCTGCCCCACCTGACATATAGCCTTGTTTCGTGTATGGCTGTCAAAATGAATAAGAATGAGCGCAGCATCATTGTACAGGAGAAGGGAAAGAAAAAAGGATTAGATTATTTTTCACCAAATTCAAAACTTTGATAAATAATTTTCACTACATATCCAGAAAAATTGTTGGTTTTCAATTCAAATCTAAATTTAATTAAATTCAATTATTATGACAAACACACATTACTTATTCATTTGTAGATACTAGGATAATCAAAAAATACTATAATGCAATAAAGCAAACTAACACAATTCAGAAATAATAATATTTTGATACAGATTCAAAAACGTATATAATATTGACAGCATCTATCTACATATATGCACAACAGAGAAATCCCATTATTATCTGGATACATTTTAATAACCATCCTGGAATTGCTTCTATAAGTGGTTGAAAATGTGTACCCTTCACAAGTTGACTGTTCAATAATCTTCCGCTTGTCTGATTACATATATTATCAGAACATAAATCCATCACAGTTAGCAACATCCAGTCACAACGCTGGTTTCCAACAGAATTATCGAACAAATTACAATCGATTATATTCAAAATCGATGTATAGTAGGCAATGTACGTTTGCAAAATATAATAATAAGGCAAATCAATGTTAACTGCAAGTGGACTAAAGTTTTATGCTAGATGAATTCACAAGGCAATGCAAATTGAATAAAATATAATTTAAAATTAAATACTTCTTTTCTTCGAGCAATAAGATTATATAAATATATAGCCTTTTTCTTATTCTTTATTTATGCAAACAGAGATCATTGAAATGTATATAATGAATAAGGTAAGCATTGATTATTTACCGAAATATGTTTTTAATTGTTAACAATTCTAAGAACAAATGTTGAAAAATCTACAATTTCGAGATTTAAATATATAATGCCATTTGACATGCAAGAGCACAACAACTGTTTGTATTATATTTAATAATAATATTTGTATAATATTTAAAATTAATGTCAACACTATGCTAGTTAAATACACGTATAAAATAAGCTATGAAAACAACTAATTTAATGTTCATAACAACGCATTTTATGCTAACCTTGAACCGTCGGCCAAAGTAAACAGGGTCTGACGGGCTTTCTTCAAGCAGCATGTGACGCAGATTCTCAACGATTACATACGTGTCATCATCGGCTTTGAGGAAAAAATCATAATCCTGAAGATGGTGCTTGTGAATGTATCTGAAGGCGGCTTTGGTTTTACCCCAGAGATGGTCACGTCCTTCTTTTACATTCAGGTCTAATTTTGCAGATTTCAGTTGAATAAAGGACAAAATAATTGTTTAGTAATTAATCTGTGGAACCATAAGGAGGGGGGTAAAATTGATCCACGGGTATTTCATTGTTTATTACTCAAACTTTGCAAAGATATTGTTCTAAAATGTTGAGCATGCACACCTCTTCGAATCCATATTTTTGTAGAATATACTGGAGCACATGATGAATAATATTTTTTATATACAGGGTGGCCCATAAGTAGTTGGGCACAGCTAAATTGGAATTTCAACATGCAACTGTAATTTTAGAATTATATATGTTTGGAATTTTCAACTTATACTTAATATATCATTACTTACAGTTACTGCATGTGTATGACATTATTGACTGGGGCCGACAACTTATGGGCCACACTGTAGAATAATATTTTTGTCTGCACCTGTTTTTAGGCATAAACCTTCATTGGTCACTCCCATTTTTGCACACATTTTGTAGAATAAATTTATTTTGGCGCTTACTGATAACTAATTAGGAGCCAAAAAGGGACTACAAATTTCCTTTTCTAATGCGTTATAATTAAAGGACAAATGATATATGTAGAATCACAGCGAAAAACCACACGTAATTTTATACAACACTTACATTCCATTACAATGATAAATAAAATTAACAAATGTACTAAGAAATATTGTAGATGTGTAAAAAATAAAATGATCTATATACTTTTAAGTTTTATCAATTTATACAAATAAAATACCTCATATCTGAACAAAAAATATAAAAAGAAAACTAAATTTTTCTGGCGAAAATTCACCAGTTATAATCATTCTATGACATAACGTTTACTATAATAAATTAAATTATATTTGGTTTCGAAATATGCAAATTTCGAGTAAAAAAATAACAAATCATTTAATACTTGGCCAAAAACTATCCGGATATTGCAGTACAAAATATTGATATTCAATTTCAATATTAGTCAATAATTAAAAATATAACAGTAACTTATTAAGGTATGTTATAATATAGTTTACTGAAAATATCACAAAAATAATAATTACATTTCAACATTATCAAATGAAATTACAGTTGACAAAAATAATCCAACTAGATCAAATTGTATTTAGTATTTACAATTTTGACACAATATGTGTAATAGAACCAGCTTCGATCATCATAGTCACCATAGTTTTAAATAAATGATCAGCTTTAATATTTTTGAATAATTAATACATCTTATAAATCAGCTATACTTCAAACCTTCACGAATACTAATTAATACGTATCAAAAAACTTCTCTGGGATCAAGAAACAATGGCTTAATATAATCGATCAAAATCCGTGAAAAAAAAGTTTAGACACATGTGCAGATAACTTTCATAGTAAGTCTAGAAAGACTTGAGATCTAGTTTCTCGTGGAGAAAAAGAAATTAAGCTTTTCTCCACTAAAATGTTTTATTGATTAAAATTATGAAAATGTTCCATTGTTGAATAAACGTTTCTCTATTGCTTCTTGTACACTACAGCTACCCGCTAAAATTAAGTAACTATTACAGCAAAAAAACTTAAATAAAATATTATGAATGATGAAAAAATCCAAATATGATATCATTTCGTCTTCATAGTAGAATATTTTGTTAAACATATTTCGATAATTTTCAAACAATCATCAGTCAGCCAGTTGATAATAGTTAAACCATTTTTAAAATGAGTATCTATGAATGAATTAGGCAGAATTATGGACATTATTACTCTTTTATGTCAATTATTAAATTGTAAACGGAAGCGTTCTTATATCTTATTATATTTAACATCAACAACACACCGGTAATTGTATTATTAAGTTATTTACCGTTCGATATAGCTGCAATTAATTGAATTTTTTTACTGGATTTAATCTAACTTTTTCTATAATATAATTTGTTTCAACAGAAAAAAATAGTTAATTTATATTAATATAATTACATTCAAAGAGAGTATATAATAGCACGTAGAGAAATAGATAGTTAATTAGCTAATCAGAAAGTTTGTAAACATCATAGTTACAAGTAAAAATGAAATATATTGGTAAAAGTACACACTTCCTTTTTTTTGTTAGTCAAACAAATAATATATTAAAATATAGAAAAAAATGTGCGGCCTACCAATTGATGGAAGTTGGTCATCTTTTACTGAACTCATAAACGTGTAATTGTTGCATCGCTTGGCCCAGGTAGCTTTGACATGCACCGCTTTAGACTTGTGATTCTTAGGATTGGTCAAAATCCAACAGAAAACGCGCACTTTTTTGAATAAATCACGTGCAACTAAATCGTCGTCTGGAAGTTAAATCGATACATGCCTTTTATTGAAATCACATATTTTTTGTATAAAACAAGGTATCAATGTATACTTTATAGTATGAATTAATGAAAAAACAAAAAACAAAAGCCACTTAAAATTCTCGATAAAGATTCAATTGCGTGTCTGGCGCGTCGGCAGATAATATACATTGGTGACGCGGAAATTTTATTCTGTTCAGTATTGATTGTGTAAATATATATGTATTAGAGAATATAGGCTTATTAGAGAATCCGGGGCATGTGGGCTACGGTTCCGACTCACAATTTTCACGCAGAGTTAAAAACTAATACAATACACTAAATATAGCGAAAATCAAGGAATTACTTACCAACATGAGTATGATCATCAACATCCGACCATTCTTTTAATATAGTCGAATCATAGGTCTTCACGAAATGGTCAAATTCTTCGTGCGACTTGGGATTACTTTCAATTAAGTCAAGTGTTTGTTGGTGGCTATAAGACACTTTGAAAGCAGGGAGCAGAATCCTCGTTAGTGCCAATGAGAAACAGAAGCCACCCACAAAGATGGCATAATTACGAAAACTGATATTTGCCCGCCTAAAAATTATAGATAAATACAAAAAAAGTAAACTACAGGTTTTTGTTTTATAAAGGCACGAATACACATATAACAGTTATAGTTCAACAATATCTCATAATAACCAGAAAGAAAATTGTTCTTGACCATGTAGATGCTAAGTACACATGATTGCAGCTCTATATGCACACAATAAACTATATTAATCAATTAAAACGATATTATATAAAATGGATTTCATTTTGTTATTTTAGGTAATTTATTCCATTTTAAATATGTGTTTCCACAACATGATTGACAACGTTGTGTTATAGGTATCTGCTTTATTCTGAAATTATACTTTACTTCATTAAAAAAAATTGTTAAAATGTATTGTTTGAATTTGTTTATCATAGAAGTAATATGATAATCATATAACAAATTCTTTAGTTACCAGTAATTCATCAATAAACAGATTTCTACATCAAACATATTCTTATGTTAAAAATATCACAATAGCAATTTACAAGCAGCATACTTTTATTCAAAATGCTGACACATTATCTCATATAACAAAAAGACCAAACCAGAGTGTGACTAATTTCTCAAAATGGTTGACATAATATTTAAAAAAATATATTGGTATAAAATACATGGTGTTTAAAAGACTACCACAACATTTTAACCTTTGAATAATCATTTATGAAGGTTTTAGATAGTGCCATTAGTCTGGAACAGCTATATTATACAATGTCAGATAAGAGTAAAGCCAATCAATACTAACATTCATTTTTGGATTTAGAAACACAACATGTATTACAGAATGCTGAGGTTAACTTCTTAGGATTGCTTAGTTAAAATATGTAACTATTTTTTATATCTCTTCATCTACTGGATAATGACTCATCTATCTATTCTACAAAGTTTTCCTTTTTCCTAATATGGCATGGATTGGCGAGTGTAGCAGAGGTACATTTGCTAATGCCCACAATTAATAGTTTATAGTAGTATTTTAAAATGCTTAAATTTATATTTTTCAGTATTTTACTAACTATATATTGGATAAGTAGATATTTAGTTTTGAAAACTACCAAAGCTCTTGGTAAAAATTATTGGTTTTAAAAACGTTTCACTGGTATTAATTCAAGGTGCAATCCAAGTAATGATATTTTAAAAGTCATTAAAACAATGACAAAAACAACGTAAGTTCATTTATTATCTATATTTTCAATTGTCAATGGATTTAAATTTTCATAGTTTACTTTTGGTTTGAAAATTAAATTGAAAACATAGTTGCTAAATAGAATATTGTACAGAGCATAATTCCTATTAATTAAACTGGTAAAACAAATATTAATTTTATATTAGTCCCAAATAATAATTTTCAAAATAGCATCAACATTGTCATAAATTGTTTTCAAATAGGTTGTGTTAAAAAGGTTTTCAAACATGAATGAGAATTTTCAAAGGTTTTAAATTAAATGGTTTAAAAAAATTACCCACTGATAAAATGTTCAAAACTCACTATTTTCATAACATTTACAGTCAGATATATTTAATTTAGTGACAATTTTATTTAATATAATTAAAAATATACTCTTGAACAATAAAAACTGAAAAGTAATTAATTTTTTAACTTTTGTGAAGCAAGCTGTATTATATTTATATAAAACATTCAATGAAAATATAATATCATAATATATCTGATAACATTACTGGTATATGTACAAACACTATGAATTACAATATTTCCAAAAATATTTAGTAAATCAAAAGTTATATCTATATCATCAGTCCTTTGCTTATTAAAATGTATAGTTTAGCATGTGGTTAGCACTAGTAGTATCTGGGATGATAGCATAAGCTGCCAAGTTATTTTGTGTTTTATGAAACAAGTTAGCACTAGTCTGAAGAATTCAAAGTGATGAATGAGCTTGTTACTAGGTGCACTATAGATATGGACAATGAATCTACATAAGATTTTGTTGCATATTATAATTGCACAATTTTCACTTTCCCATCTACAATGAAAACCATAAATAGAGTTGTGTTGTATGCTCTATAGATAAGTACTCATTGAGTCTCACTTTTCTATTTTTGAGATATCTCTTAATTGGATAACTAACAATCCTTTGCAGATTTTATTAATTTTCACAAAATAAAACCATTTTTATGCATGCAAGTGACATTATCAATGTAATGAATACATATCTGCTACTATAGGCTTATATTCTTACAAAGATGTTATATCTCTGCCTAGAAGGAAAAATAATTTCTAGGCTATGTATCTGCCTAGTTGGATTTTTTTTCTAGGTTATATATATACATAATAGCTAATATAAATATGAAAATACTGTTATACATATTATTACTGTAAGTTATACCTAATGAATAAAATAATATGTTGTATTTATGGAGCTAAATATTTTAGGTGGACATTTAGATGGAAAATGTTTTTCTAGGTTATATGTCCACCTAATATATTTAGCTCATAAAAACAACATTATAGTATTTTATTCATTAGGTATAACTTACAATAATAATATTATATATTATAACCCTTTAGGCGCCAGGTTTTTTTTGAAAAGTTATTGAATTTTTATGTTTTTAGTTTTCGACAGTTTGTTTCAAAGGATATTGATTTTAAAGATAGTATGTATCAATTCTATTTAGATCCTATTATTATAATTATGCCACATATGTTACAAAAAAATATATTCAGTAGCAGTGCTTTTATTGATATGAAATATATATTAGTATATATTTGAGACATATTATGCACATAGATTTCAATAATAAAACGTTTGTATTAGGTATAACAAAAAAACATAGAACAATGCAGGGTTATTTCATGTAATAGTCGTAAAAGTAAAATACTTTTCCAATAGCTGAGTAAGTTGTAC
>JAUZND010066415.1:0-17538 GCA_034780555.1 Coelogynopora nodosa | reverse complement strand
TATTAACCGGTACGATAATCTATTAATCGGTATGATAGTATATTAACCGGTATGATAGTCTATTAACCGGTATGATAGTCTATTAACCGGTACGATAATCTATTAATCGGTATGATAGTATATTAACCGGTATGATAGTCTATTAACCGGTATGATAGTCTATTAACCGGTACGATAATCTATTAATCGGTATGATAGTATATTAACCGGTATGATAGTCTATTAACCGGTATGATAATCTGTTAAGCGGTATACGTAAACGAAATAAAGCTTTGCATTTATATTTAAATAAAGTTAGTGAGTGCATCTGACAGCACATTCATGATATTCATAGGTGGGATTTTTTAATGTTTTATTTGACTGTAAATACCTTTAATACCCTCCTTACACTATTTTTTCCATTACATTTATCCTCCTTACACATACACATTACACTCTTACACACAAAACAAACCTGGTGGGGAAGCGTTTAAGAAAATACCGATTAATACAGATTAATGTATTAATGTAGACAAAAAATCAGCACTAACAGAATATACATCAATGTACCTTTTTGATTCACAGCAAATATTAAAATCCATGCAGCTATTAATTCCCCTGTATTTAATTCATGATGAGATTCAACGCATTTATTTATGCCTATCTGTTTGATCTAATTAAATTCACACTTCTTGAACAGTCCATACTCACAATCATAATAGTAAGGAATTTCAGTAGGTTTTATATTTTTAACATTATTGCTTATTAAAAAATTAACTTTCAGGGCAGTCGAAGCAACTCGGACAATCGAGTTTTGGACCAAATATTTATTTCAAGAAATACAAACCAAAACTATTTAAAATCAAATGCTGATCCGCCTCTATCTACAATTGATCATAACTGCATATTTATGAAATCGTCTAATCATCTCTTGAAGAACAATTTATTATGTTATGTGCTTTTCAAGTTTTTGGTGTATTTTAACGCTGTCTGTCATACAAAAACGTCTATAGACAAATTTTCGAGACATAATTATTAACTCGAATAATATTTAAGAAAAAACTTTGAATTCCATGTGTTGAAGTACCTATCGCAGATAGAGATTTACTTCCAGAAGATCCACTTTCTTCAAGATTGTTTTTTTCTGTGAAAGAACACTGTGTATCGCTTCTTTCTGATGTTACATGAATTCGGCCAGCTGGGACTGCTGGACTAGACACTGTTGAAGATGTTATTCAGCCAGATGGGACTGCTGGACTAGGCACTGTTGAAGACGTTATTCAGCCAGAGGGGACTGCTGGACTAGGCACTGTTGAAGCTGTTATTCAGCCAGATGCGACTGCTGGACTAGGCACTGTTGAAGCTGTTATTTAGAATGAGAGTATTTTATTGGATACCATTGCAAACATGGGCCGGTAAACGATGTTGTTAAAATATTTTGGCCTCAGCTCTTTTTCTACCTGCATTTATGAAAACTACCAGAATGAATCTTTTTCCAAAATTAATCTTGGGATAATTCCCTTTCTTCATGTAAATTATCCTTGCTGATGTTACAACAGCAACACTCCATGAACAATGACGAGACCAAGCAAAATATTACAAAGTCTCCAATTGGTAGATATCGTGTATCGTATTTCAAGGTCATGTAACTTCTTCTTCAACTAAAATTGCTTCACGTTTTCTTTAATTTTCTAAAACCTGATGTGCAATAACACAAAGGAACCATTTTCTAAAAACAAAATTATTCAAGACTTCGTTGATACTTTTTTTACATTGACTTACAATTGCTCCAACCCCTTCTGCCTCCATATCAAAAACTGATATCTTTAGATAAAATACATATCAAAATATATATTGAATATTAAAATATCGAAATGCTATTTCTAAATATTGCCATGCAATAAATAGAATAAACGTTTAAATCAATTAATCAATATTTCAATATTAGACAAACATATACATAATTATACATTCTATTTCTTTATAATAGAAGTATGTCTTTTATTTTACAGATTACAACATTGAAAAATAATTCTTATATATAATTAACATACTGTATGTTTAGTAAAAATTGTCAAATATGTATTGGAAACTTTTCTGTATAATTTAAATTATTCTAATAAACTTATCCGCTTAAACAAATAAAGAATATTAATATATATATTATTATGTTTTAATGCTGTAGATATTAATGTCATATAGTATAAGTTTTATGAAAAAGAAAGAATAATCTAATGAAAATGTAAATCCGATTTTTTTTTAGCGAAACGAGAAAGATAGATGTAATATAATATATTATTATAAGTTGTCAATTCATAGAACTTGTTTCAAATTACATTGGTTATATTATAATAATCAGTTCTATTAGTTAATTTTTTACAACACGTCAAATATACAACCCTATCTTTAGCGCTACACAGTAAAAACTTATAGATAAAATATGGGAGTGGGGTTCTTTGGACTGCTGGACTACGTTGAATAAATTGGGTTCATAGATTCTTTGTATAATCCTTCATTTATAGAATACTTTTCTTTGTATTAAATAATATATATTATTTCGACATAAACTTACAATATATTATCAGTGTTGTCAAATTTAGGTAATTAACGGTAAAAATATTTCAGTATTAATATATTACTGCTTTCTAGAAATTCATGTTAGATATTTAAACCATTATTATTAATCAAGTTTCTCAAACCTAAAGTTGTGACTGTTAAATTATAGAATTTTTATCGAACATAAGTCATTTTAACGATATTTTCTTGTGTTGTGTGACAACTTGGCTGAACAGGCTTACCAAGCTTAATTAATATTTATTTCAATTATTATTTATTGGAACTAATAAAGTTATAACATGGAAAATTTTAGTAAATTTAAAAAAAGGTTTTATTTCATACACTATCACGTATTTAAAATGAAATTTTCATATTTTTAAATGATTATAAATGAATATTTTAATATTATTATTAATTCTGTTAAATAATTAATTAATTTATATTTTAATGAACTTACGTCCATCTCAAAATATGTAGATACTAAAATTATTTGTTTACTTTATTAAAAGGGAAAATCTTTCATATTTATAGATAAATCAAAACAAATTGGAGTTATTAAAGTTTTTATGGGTTGTGCTAATGAACTGTGATTCAAATAACTTAGTAAACCTTTAAACGAATCGATGAATAAAAAGCACACTGTTTTTCAATATTTTAAAAAGCTCTGTTATTATTTCTCTTAATAATAACACCACAAGCCTTGAAACTGTACCAAGTAACCACAAGTAATAAAAAGATCGATAATATTATTTAAAAAATGAAACAAACATTCCTATAGTGAACATAATATTCTGAGTAGTCATTGCGCAGTACTGATTCAAAATGAAAAGGATGTTAAAAGTTCAACGAGGTATTTAATGTAATTGAGTGCTGTTGTTTAATTCAAACATTTCGGGAGAATTTAAGCGACGATGTTTTAACAAAAAAATTACAAATGATATCTGCTGTAAAGTTGTTGGACGAATTTGTCAGACAATCGTGTTACTGCTGTCCGATTTACTTGTTAGTGGGATGGTCTTTTAGCTACTTGCATCAATTTTAGCTGCGATATGCAATGGCGATAAGCAAAAATAGTAGACTGTCATATTCAGATAAGCTTCTTATAAATGTACAGCCCGAGAGAAATACTACACTACTTGGATCAGACTGTGTAAGAGAAAATGTAATTGAATCTATCAACCGGTATGGTGTAATATACATATTACCAAAATAAATCTGGGCATTTTTTGTTACTAAAAAAAGATAAATGAACATTAAGGCTAAAAAATAAGTCTTTTGAAATTTTACGCATTATATATATACATATATTGAGTTTACATGTTACAACAAATTAATTAAATAGTTAAAGTATTTGTTATTGTAACAAGTTAAAATTAGATATCGTTAAAAGTATACCCTAATTAAAAAACTATAAAATTAATATTTTTAGATAAATTATTAAACATAACATCGTATAGATCAACATATCGTATAGATCAACATATCGTATAGATCAACATATCGTATAGATCAACATATCGTATAGATCATCGTATAACATCGTTTCAAAAAGTGTCCGCAATTGTTTCAGTAGCCAAAGGTGATTATTTTGGATCGATTGGTAGTATAATTTTTTAATGACAGCCTCTTAAAAATGCAGGCATTTTTATCCCTTATCCGAAAATTATCAATACCGACGATTGTTTTTATATATTGGTAGTTCAACTTTCAACATTTAATAAATAATTTTTTAATTAAAATAAATATTTTAAATGTATTTAGCAGTACATTCTGGAAAAGAAAGGTACACCTTCGCGGTTCTATATTATAATTATATAAATGTGTTTTTTATTTTTATTCTCTTCTAAGAGTTAACAACATCAATCAAAGCTAAAACTTTCTATTAAAGATATTATTTGTTGTTAAAATTCAAATTGGAGAAAAGTTTAAACGGTGACAAATAACAAAGTTAAGAGAGAGGAAAAATCGTCCCATTGCAACCTATAGATAACAAACGTGGGAACCAGAGAAGCTGTGCTTGGCGGTATTTTTTTATTCATGTGTTGAATTGAAAACATGAGTGATAAAATTTGTGCTGAGCGGCTGGAAAAATTAATCAAAATTTCGTCTTTTCCTACCTTTCTTCGTCTTCCAGGCTAGTACCGTTGAGGCTGTACTCGCTGGTGCTGATGGGAAGATTTGCCCTTGCCACTGAACGAAAAATATCCTCCATGTTCTTCTTTATAAGGAAAAATAATCGAAACCTAGTATGTTTAAAATGTCCCAGATTTGGCGACACGATGCATTGATTTCACAAAGTGCACATAATTATGGCGAAAAATTCCTTTGACAAAAAAGTCTTAAATATATGACGCAACGTATTATTCCTGTTAAACTTTCCTATTTAACTCCTTAATTATTCCACAATAGTCCGGAAAATAGTGCGTGGATAAAAATGATGTTTTTAAATAATAGTTTCCATAAAAAATTATATAAGAGCAGAGAGTAAAAGAGTATAAGTTATGGGTGAAAACAGAGTTGAGACTCAAAAGGGAAAAGAATTAATCCGAGAAATGTCTACAAAACGCGCTTGCCAGATTCAATTAATCGTGTTGAGTTAAATGAAGTGCCAACTACAGATGAGAATGAGATGAACAAAAAATGCGTTCATGAAAGACGAACTTTTCCTGAGAATCAGGCAGGCGATGACACACCAATGAAACCGCGCAAGTAGATAACATAGGCGGTTGGCGTACTTTTTTTTACCAATCGGAGAGTTTTGCAAACAGTACCTGGATAATTATAGACAGGCTGGCGCCACTTTCAAAAACAAAAGACTAGTGAGTATAGAATTCGCAATTTTTTATTGCAGAAAAAAAATTCCTATTCCTTTGAATTCTTAATGCACAAAGCGATCTACTAACTAAAAAATGAAAACGTGAAATCATAACATCGTTTTTGTAGGATAAATGTGCCACCAACTTCGTATTCTGAAACAATGTCAACATTAGTTTAGCTTTGATGAAGAGTGAATACAAAACTTGCGAAGTTATCAAAATGTTATTTATTATAATACAATATAATATTATCAAAAACAAACAATTTCGTTAAAGAGCATTTATACTTTTCAATCAATATTCCCCTCAACATGTGCATTTACTCATAGCTTGGGCAGTACCCATAATACTGCTAAGAATCCAATGTGAAGAAGAGATATCAATGTATTATAGGCGATACAGGTTATCCTATTAATCCTCAAACTGAAACTTAATCCTGAATACAACGCTCCTTCTGTATGGGGTGGCAACCACCGCACCATGACATATCATTCCCAGAAGGATTTTTATAAGCTTCATATCAGATTGTATGATATAATTGGGATATACTGTAGTTGATTTTATATTAATTTTATTGATATTGAAAAACTCAACAATATATATTATATTTTATTCTGCAATTCCTTTACTCCTCTATCATTGAGGGTCCTAGAGTAAATTCCATGAGTATACATTGTTTGAACATTTTCAATTCAGTACAATTTATACTTTTTCTAAATTTTACTTCAACTGCATAATACCGAAACGATATTTAAAAAAATCTATTCTTTCATCGTTACCAATTTTCATATTATGCATTATAACCCACACTCTTCAAATCCTGAATTCAGTCATATATAACGAATTATATTATCTTATTTATTATAATGTTACATCTCGAATTGTTTCACAATGCGAAATTATTTTTTTCTCATAAAATCCGTGTTTAAAATGTGTCCAACTGCTAGCAAATAGCTTTACGTTCGAGTTTTTTTTAACTATTAATATATTTTTGTTGTTTTCTTGAACGATTTCTGTAAATTTGATAACTAATTTATTTGTTAGGTTTTATTATAAGGGAAAATAAATACTATGCTAATGGCTATATAATAATAAATAATTTGAAAAATATGCTGCATAATACCAAGATATGGGTTAAACCCACTAAATATATGGATACTAAAATATAAATACAATAGTAATTATACTAAATACCGTACACCTGCAATCATTAAAATTAAAATTTACTTGTTTATCATATTTATGCAAACTTTTTTATATTTTGCAAAACTATGTTGAAAGTAAATTATTAAAAATATATTTGGTTGGGAATGTTTTTTAAAAAATTGGAAGAATTAAAAATTATAAAACAAAAAATATACAAAAAATATCTAAAATACCGATAAAAAATTAATTTTGATTTTACTACAGATTGATTTACAACATTGATAAAACAACCAAAAATGTGCTAGATCTTTGAAAAATAACTTTGTCGGACTATTATTAGTATTTTTCCATTTATAAATATTCCATTACTTTTAAAAATAAGCTGACGATTTCTGAATTTAAAATATTTATTTGTTTTATTTGTACCACTAAGTAATATAAATTATTCAGAAGTTATAATATTTTTAATCAATCCTTTGAGCTCTAACTGTTTCACAATTCTAATCGTGTTAGCAAAAATAATTATTGTTAATAACAATATCAAAATATAGTATTAATTACTTCCTATGAAGTAATTAACATCATGGATCTAAATATAATGTAGATATTGTGCTAAAATACTAATTTCTTCTTATTATTATTCTACTATTAATGTACTTTCCCTTATAATACCAAATAAATGTACAAGTATTTGTTTCGACTAAATGTTTTTTAAACAAAGTGTGGCTAATAGCCCATACACTAAAATATATTCTGGAAATCACAAACATATTTGCAATAGAAACAGTCAGGTTTGGATTAAATAAGTTACTAATAACTACTTTATAAACCCCCCAAGAAGACAACATACACTCTTGACAAAACGTAAGTAACGTGTGAAAACCAGTCAGATTTATTGTATTTGTCGATTATGGACTTTGGCTATTAAGAGTACTTTAAGAGTTTTTTATTCTATTTTTTGTATTTACAGCCTATACGTAACTTACGTATCTTATGTAACAGTATACAGCCTTATAACTACTAGAAATATATATTTTCAATGTTATAATTATACTGTTTCAATTTACATATATAATGCAATATGTTCACATATATACCGTATACTAAATACGTATACTATACACGCACTTTTGGAGTCTATATGTTTATATTTACAAGTAAAAAGTGGGGAGCGTTTTATACACCGAACTTAAATCCCCACCCTCTCTCCAAAAAAATAATATTTTTCTCATCAATTTGTTTTTATTTTTATTCCAAATTAATTTCCCTTATTCAGGCATGATTTTATTATTCATTAATCAATTAATATATCAAGTATATGCAACAATATATTTATTTCCTAAATAGAATAATTGGGTAAATAAAACAGATAATATTTTCACTGAAATGCAATCCAAAGAGAAAATACATGCCTACCAATACAAAAAATGGACAATCCATTTAAAAGTTAGTGGTGCGACTCATACATCGAACATGTAAAAATTAACCTATTTTATTGTAAATTGAAGGGGGTATATAATACGACCTATATATACACCAAATTTTATGTCAGTCATGATAGCCCAAAAGAAGGCTGAAATGATTGTAAATTTTATGATAAGTAAAAAATATATTACACATACTGTAGAAACCACGTGGATAATTTTAGAGATAGAAAGCACTACATTGTACACACTGTAAACCCATTTTCCAAATGGCTATATGAATATATGAAATAAATATAATATATGAATATATGAGTTTTAAATATTTAAGAAATATATATTAGATGCATTATCAACTAATAATTTTATTAAAGTACCGCTTGAAAATCTAAAAATTATAAAATTTTCGATAAATTTGTTTTAAATGATATTTTTTACAAAAATATTTAAAAAGGTATTTTAAGGAATTAGTCAAATCTAAAGCTTTAAACTTTCTTTTTAACTTATTTCTTAAATTAAATAAATAAACATTAAAAGAACAATTATATTCGAAACGTCTTGTTTATTTACCCTGAGCTGATTTAATTAAACAATTGTTTTTTTATTTTTTAAAGTTGATTAACTTTTTAGATAGTTGTTTATTTATTTATCCATGTATTACATGATATTTTTATTGCTATGCATTTTGTTTAAATATTCGAAAAGTATGACTACATTTGGTGGCCATCTTGAAATTAACCGACAAAGTCGATAACCGGTCGATACAAAATGTCTTCAACATTTAAAATTATCTATATGATGTTTACTATATCAAATGAATTCATTTTGAGTTTGTTTCTTTTATCAAAAAGTTTACAATTCGAAATTTGTTGTTGACTTTTTTATATTATTGTCGGTAGTTGAAATAGTACACAATATTTGACAAATAATAACTCGCATGTATTAATTACGAATATTTCTATTATCCACATCGAGTCATATTATCCATTAACAATAATTCTTTGATAAATTATAATTTAAAATGTAAATAATTATTTCACTATAAAGTTAGGCATTTTAAAATCACTCTGCATTTGACGGTGTTATGCAAAAACGTGTAGTGCATGAAAAACAAGGCAGTGTTTTAAAAACACATAACAAATTATGTTGAATATATTGTAAAGTCATGCCTTTTATGAAACAATTAAAATGCATTTTATGTATAAATATAGGCTTCAATATATGTTAGTCGAAGCGCGCAGGTGTAGTAAATATATCTTAACGTTTTAGTTAATTAACCTGCTAATATTTTATATTACTTATTCGCAGTTTATATTTTAGAATACTATTTTTATTATATCAATTGTGTTATTATTATTTTATTATACCTAACCCTTTGGAAACTATTCCAGTTATCAAATATAACTATAGTAGTGTATTAGAGATATGTTGATGTATATTGATATATTGATGATGACATTTTCGTTTCAGTTTTATTACTTAAAGTCGACAACGGCTGCATTAAAATACCTTTAATATGAGTCACGATGAAAATATCAGACTAAAATTCAATAAAGTGGAAATATATGTTACTGAAACTTCGATTAACAGATACATACAAAATGATTTCATAATAAAGATATAATTGCCTAAATTTTTCTGGACAACATTTTTGTTACATTAAACCCGCAACTGAAGTAACTAAAATAGATAATTAAGCTTATATCAACTAATGAATCATATTATTTTCCACATTAAATTAACTAAGTGTATCATTCCAATATAGACACATGAAATGTTCATTGAATTCCTGTTCGAAACTGTTAAAATAAAGGTAAATACTTCAACATTACAATAAGTATATAAAAATTATTAATAAGTGAAGTATCCTATATAATTAAATCGATAATCCAGCAGAATACTAACGCAGATAATAATTCACATGACAAAAATGTTTTCGTAATAAAATCATCACTTATTGACAGTCTACTGCGTTAAATATCTACTTCTTTATGGATACAAGCGGAATCGCTCCGATGCCCAGTTTGGTCCTTAATCAACTGTACGTCGACATTATGCTGGAAAATCTGAGTAGCACAGGTAACTTACATATACATATACCGAAGCAATGTTATCTATTGTTGAAATACTGTAGACAACATTGTAGTTAGTATTAGCCTATATGATAATATTTACGCCATATATCTGCTTCTTAAATAAAACAAAGGAGAATTATGAATATCTGTTGTGTCATCGGAAAATAATTAGTGAATATAAAATAATTGCCTTAGCGTATTATCATAACATTATAGTGTAAACCATTCCATATATATATATACAATTATATTGTTTTGTGAACAACAAAAGGTCCACTCTAGGGGGGAAGTCCGCTCTAGGGGGGAAGTCCACTCTAGGGGGGAAGTCCACTCTAGGGGGGAAGTCCACTCTAAAAATCCTCCTTTGCCTTGATCGATTTAGATGAAATTTGAAACACATAGGTACATTGTCTCCAACAAATGTCGTGATTTAATTTATTATTACTTTGTAATTATTTTTTATTACTTAGTGATTATTTTTTATTACTTAGTGATTATTTTTTATTACTTAGTGATTATTTTTTATTACTTAGTGATTATTTTTAATTACTTAGTGATTAATTAACTTTTTTTATTAACGATTTTTTGATAATGACGTCTTAAATTTTTTAATTATAAAATTATGAAAAATAAATGTATGAATCTTAAATTCGCGGAAATTGTTGTTTGTAACTCAAACAGGAAATACAATTTTTTTAATGTTTTTTGGTTATTGATTACATAGTTTTTAGGGCTTTTAGATGACATCATAGGGCCGACACTTCGAAATACAAATATAAAAGTAAAGGAGGTACTATATTTAATTTGTACCCTAATAATTATGAAATATTATATATTTGTAAATTTGAAGCGATTTTAGAAGCAGAAAATGCTATTTTAATGGACCATATTATCCTGCCCGGTAGGTAAACAGACTAAATAGATTTTATATCTTTGATGAATCGAATTTGGCATAATTATTTCATTGTCATTTCATATATATGTACAAAATTGAAAATTTTTCTGACATGGATGGACTCTTTGTTTTCATTATATGTTTATGTTTATTTTATATTATGTACTGGGTTGAATATCAATAAACAAATAAATGAATAAGGTGTAACTATATATGTATATAAGTTTGAAGGTGATTTAGCATTATAATAACTTATATTTCAATGCGTAACTTGATCTGGCCTAATCTGGACCATGTTATAATATATTTCTTTGAGATCACATACTTATTAATTTTAATTAATAATTGATTCTTGGGGTAGATTTTTTTATCACTATTATATATTTAAAATTTTATATTTTCATTGGCTGTTTTTTATTTGCAAGGTAAATTTAGAATATAATTGTTATCAACATTGTAAAAAACAACTTTATAAACAAAACAGAAAAAAAAACTATTCTTAAAAATGTCGATTTTACGATTTTTCAAAAATGGGACATTTTTAGAGACAAGTTATATGACCTAAGAGGTCTCGAAGCAAATTTTTTCTTATGTTGAAATGACTGAAAGAAAGTGTTGTGCATTTGGCTTCAATTTTTAGCAGATCGGCCATATCATTTTTCAACAATTGGATGATATGTGATTCGGTTGGACCATCCCCAAACTTTAAAGGTTAACATACAACTAGTTCATTTTTTTAAAATACGTTCCTTATTTTAGACATTAAATCTAGAGATTCATGTTTAGTCTGCAATACATGAAGTTAGGACACATTAATAGTTATTGTAAAAATTGTTGTATTTTTCAAAGATTCAAAGTCTTTTCATTTTCTGAATTTTTTAAATAAAATCCAAACATATAAATTACAAAAATTCGTTCATGATATGATATTTAATTTATTATTTATATATGTTAATAATAATAATTTATTATTTGTCTATGTATAATATTGTATTATGAGCCAAAAATGGCAAAGTGTGTTTTAGCAAGTAAAGGTACAATGAAATAAATTATATAACTTATACTGTTAGCTCATTTTAATATCATATGTAAAAAGAGCTAACTTCGATTTTTACTAGCAATAATTTATAATTGGGGGATTATGTAAGTATCAATTATACATGAGTTTTTTATTTGTCACTAATAATTTACTTAAATATAACGCTGAATGAACTACTTTAATAGGTCGAAGTTCCTATCTCCTATTGTTAAGAAATATGTAAAAATTTGTTCATTTTTCATGCAACATTATAAAATTAATTAATTATAATAACTTATTTATTAATTAATTATATTAATTAAATTTATTAAGTTATAATGTAAATTACAGTATAAGTTATTCAATATCTTTCATGGTACCAACCACAGGCACACACATTGAAACTGTTATTGATTGAAACAATTGTTTTTTATTTACTAGAAACTCGTATTGTCAACAAAATTGGCCAAATATGTATACGCATGAATACTTGATCAGAATCAATATATTATTAGATTTTAATAAAGAATCTATTTGTTAAATTTTATAATTCACAAACTTTAGTGGCTCACATGTTTGCGTGAACATAGTCTACTTCTCTGTATCAAGTGTGTAAGGCTGAATGGAAGTTGTCCTTGTCTGATTGATTTACCAACTTTTATAATTAATAAATGAAGTAAACATACAGAAATAGAAGAAATTGTCTATACAATGCGCAGATTTTCCAATTTTTCCAAAAATTTTAAATTAATGATTGGTTTATATATATAGCCTACGTTAATTCATGTTTGAGTCAACATTATGGTTTATTTTATGAATCTGTAATTATTTTCAGATATGCATTTTGGAAAATATAGATAGCATAATAAGAGCTGTCAGGATTACGAAATTTATCAAATTAAACCCAATTAATTAATTTAACCCAAACTAATTAAACCCAAAACTATATATGTAAATTATGAGTAAATTATGTGTAAATAATGTGTACATTATGTGCAAATTATGAGTAAATTATGTGTAAATTATGTGTACATTATATGTTAATTATGTGTAAATTATGTGCAAATTATGTGTAAATTGTGTGCAAATTATGAGTAAATTATGTGTAAATTATGTGTAAATTATGAGTAAATTAAGTGCAAATTATGTGTAAATTATGTGTACATTATATGTAAATTATGTACAAATTAGTTGTAAATTATGTGCAAATCATGTGTAAATTATTTGTAAATTATGTGCAAATTAGGTGTAAATTATGAGTAAATTATGTGCAAATTATGTGTAAATTATGAGTAAATTATGTGTACATTATATGTAAATTATATGTAAATTATGTGTAAATCATGAGTAAATTACGTGAAAATTACGTGAAAATTATGTGTAAATTATGAGTAAATTATGTGCAAATTATGTGTAAATTATGTGTACATTATATGTAAATTATATATAAATTATGAGTAAATTATATGTAAATTACGTGAAAATTACGTGAAAATTATGTGTAAATTATGTGCAAATTGTGTGTAAATTATGTGTAAATTATGTGCAAATTACGTGTAAACTATGTGTAAACTATTTGTAAATTATGTGTAAATTACATAAAAAACAATAACTCAAAAACTTTAACATATTTTAAGGGATTTCTTCTTTTTGTAACAGCCATCTATTTATATATATTAAATTAAATTCCTATTGAAGTATTCTTTTTTCTATGATTTTTGTATAATAAAATATTTATTGAAAGTGATGAATTGATGAATACAATAAAAAAAATTAAAAATAGGTGAATAAGTGAATAATAAATTTAACCTTCTTAGCTTTAAAAAGGTTTCCAGTGAATCCCTATAATATATACTGTAATAAGTTTTATATATAAACTATCTGATGAAGTTAATGAATTACAGTAATAAATGATTTAATATAAAAATACCTATACTCAGTTCCTATCAAAAACAATTCAGTATGGATTAGGTGTTTAATGGAATAGGATTATGAATAATATAAAACCACACTTTCTTAAATAAATAGGAAAATCTTACATTTCCTCATTTTTTATACAAAAAGGGTTGGTTTAAGCTTTTGATGCTTATTTTATTACAATTTATCCTTAATCATTATATTTTCATATATATGTTTTTTAATTTGAACTAAAACTAGGTGAGCTCATATTTTACGTGTAAATTACTTTTAAATAATTAAAAAAATTATATATTGTTAGCAACTATATTTTATATTTATATATTTCCATATATTAGACCATTTGAAGGTAGACAATATATTTTTATTTTATGTAAAATGTAATAAAAGTTAAGTGTGCACTACAGTATATGGAATACAACAAATGCTAATTTTTCTTAATTTAATAAATTATTAGAAGTAATAGATTTTATTGAGTTGTTTTTTAATACATAAAATTATCAAGCCCTCCCACAGACGACGTATAATAATATTAACACGGGGTTATCTATAATTTAAATCGGAAAAATGATATTGGTTGATTCAGAAAAGTCTTAAACGTCCTGTGCGTTTTGGGCGTTTTATGTGCCAGGTCTGCGTCCTATGTTTGTACTATATACCATTGAATTAGCGTTATTTAAATATAAATATACCAATATGCTAAATTGACAAGCACAGTTTATAATGGTGGTACAGAAAAATGTTGACATAATTATTTTATTAAGATCTGTTTCAGTAAACGATAAACTAGATACAATAAGATACAACTTAGATAAAATATATCAATTATTAAATAGCTTCATTTAGCAAATACAATTATGCATTAAAAAATTCAGGATTTAAAAAAAACATAAAACCATTTATAATATATGTTTTTACTTATAGTACTTGCGTATAACACTACTTTGAGCATTCAGATTGTCCACTGAAATTGATCATGGAAACAACATATAGCACAGAAATGACACATAACATAAACAACATAATACATATATACATTAATGATATTAAAATATTCATTAATACATTAGATGTAACATTTAACACATGAATTAATTTCCTGATAAATTTTCCGCATATACGAATGCATTTGACCATCTATTAACAACAACTTGATCGAATCACAATATTCTTTACGTGTGGTTGATTACACTCATTTAATGCCGCAGTTAAAAATTGCAAGGGATTTTTTAAGCATATTCAAGTTTATTTCCTTAAATTTGAGGTATTAGCGAATTAACATAATCTGAAAGCAGTTTTAACCAAAATGTAGCATATTTTCAAATATCACAAAAACTTAATTGGTCTATAAAAAGTGAAGCAGGCAGGCACACAGAAAGCTGATTTTTTAGGGGTTACGAACCCCCCTCAGATTCAAGTAAAATTTCGTGCCCAAGAGTAAAATAACGCCCACTCCATATAAAAAATTGCATCCCTATATTGCGCGCGTAGATTATACGTCATATCTCACAGCAATATGAGTAGATGTAGGTACTTCTTACATACAATGTATGCTGGCCAAATAAGTTTAAATACACGGGTACTTTAAACATCGTATACAATGTATAGTCATAGCATAGGTACTTAAATATATAATTTTAATATTCTTCCTACTGAAATTTTCTTAGCTATTTTATCACTTGAAATAATGGATTATTATAATATTGTAGGCACTACATATATTTTATTTTAAATTGTTATTTATGCTTTATTTCACTTTAGTACGTATATTTATCCCGTGATTATAGTTATGATTATTTTTGTTCGTACCTACTTAAATAAATTGTAATTAATACAAATTATCCACATAATATGTTTGCTAAATATCTATAAAAATTAGAAGTATGTTTATGCGCCCACCTAACAATTTATGTACCTCCCTCCCCGTCAATTCCTGGCTGACGTCTGATACATATAGTAGGCCTATAGTATTTTGGTGACACCATTCTGAAGAAGGTATTATTTTAAAAAATTGGGAATTATTAGTCATTTAAATATTTAATTGCAGATGACTTGAAATGTTAATCCATTTAACTAAAGTTGACTCATTCGGAAACGAGGGCCTCAATTTAAATTTATAAATGCGTATATTGCGTAAGGTATTAACTTGCAGTTGATGAAGTCTCGTGGAATTTTCTCCTATAATCGGAGGTCATTCCGTGATGAATGTGTTACTATGTAATATGTTTTGAATAATTGAAACAACTTTAAATAAAATATTTTAATTATTGTTATTTGCTGTTTTAAATTGCTCACATTTTTTTAATAAACCGATGAGAAAATCAAAAGGATACCTTATTAAAATAAAGAATTATTATACGCATGGGTCGACGATTTGGTGGGAATTTGTGGTATTTTGAATTTGGAATCGCTCTTAGTTAAAATAATCAGGTTTCTGTGTACAACAATTTAAGGTTATGGATTGTACTAAAAGTTCTTCATAATAGTTAAAACATTCGTGGTAAATTGATGTAAGCCCCAATTTTAATTCGGTCGTTATGCTGACTAAATTATTTTTATTTATTGTTCTATGCTTACATTAAAAGGTTTTCCAATGTTTTCAAAATTTATATTATGTATCAGGTTAATTTAATGTTATGCTAAAGTATTTGCATTATTTTTTAATTTAGAAATTTATAATGATATATAAACTTTGTTTTAAAATTAATGAAATTAATTATATGTATATAGCTAATTAACTAAGCATGAACTGATCAACAGTAAACGAGATGTAAAAAAAAGCTATTTTCCAAGTGGTTATACTCCATTTAGACTGGCAAAAACACTTTCATAAAAGGCGGCTGTGAGATTATTTTTTTATTAGTAGATAAATGATATACTGTAAGATAGAATTTTTTTTACTAGTGAACACCTGACAATATCTAAATTTTAAAAGGTTTTAATCGCTATATTGGTGAAGGGTGGAATTTTGATTTGTCTAAAAATTCAAACTTAAGCTCTGTGAAACCATTATAAACCGATACATCGATTTCAATGCCATCGAATATAGCTAGTTTGATTTAAGGATGAAATCTTTTTATTCTCATTGCACATGTAAGAAAAAATGCAAAAGTTCTAAAAGTTTCAGTGCAAAATTAATTTTGACTTTTCTTTAAAAAATGATTCATTTTTTGTGTTCTGCGTGATTATGTTTCTGATTTCCTCATATACAAGTCAATGTCATCTCTTTATAGTAGCTATATCGTGCTACCATAATCACTACCATGTGCAACCATGATAACTACCGTGCTACCATGATAACTACCATGCTACCATGATCACTACGGTGCTACCATGATCACAACTGTGCTACCATGATCACTACCGTGATACCATGATCACTACCCTGTGCTACCGTGATCACTATCGTGCTACCATGATCACTACCATGCTACCATGATCACTACTGTGCTACCATGATCACTACCCTGTGCTACCATGATCACTACCATGACCACTACCATGATTACTACCATGATCACTACCATGATCACTACCATGATCACTACCATGATCCCTACCATGATCACTACCGTGTGCTACCATGATCACTACCATGATCACTACCGTGCTACCATAATCACTACCGTGCTACCATGATCACTACCATGTGCTACCATAATCACTACCATGTGTTACAAGATCACTACCGTGCTACCATGATCACTACAAT
>JAUZND010066404.1:0-17541 GCA_034780555.1 Coelogynopora nodosa | reverse complement strand
GGAGGTAATTGATATATAGTTTAAGAATCAGTAATCAAAAGCTCGATATCTTAGTTGTACGCTCAGATTTCAATCATACTGATACGTTCGATATCTTTTCTGGCGTAATAAGGCTAGATTTAATAAGTTTTCTTATACTGAGCTGCTAGTGAATGGTATTTATTGATTGTTTGTGCACAATATAAATGGCGTCAATAAATAATCAAGAAATGTCAGATACATAGCTGAGTATAGTTGATAGTTTGTGAACAACAAAACTGGCGGATTTATTTTAGAGCAACGTTTTGTTTACAATGCATAGTCTTTGCTTTGTTTTATTAAGGGTTCGTATGAGTCATGCAAAACTAAAAAATATTAGAAATTGGAATAAAATTCCAGGTTTTGGGAAAGTCTTGTAAATTGAAATACTATTAAATTAATTTGGAAAATATTTTTACTCAAACTTAATAAATATATATGAACATATATGTTTTAATTAACATCACTTTTTTGTTTCCACAGATTTCTGCTTTATTTATTATCCTAATTTTTCATAATTTGTATGTATGATTAGTACGAAAATATGTATTTTTGTTTTTTAAAAGTATTTTTGTTTTTTAGAACGTTGGTTTCGCCATATCCCTGCAAACACTGGAATTATCTATATGATGTTATATGTTATATAGAATACATAATCTTAAGAATTTTAAATTTTTTAAATATTTATAGTTGTACTATAAAAACGTAGTTTAAATAATGGATACTTCAGCGTTATGCATTGTTGGCATTGACATACTTCATAGTTCAGTTAGAACGAAATCACTTTCAAGTTTATTAGAAAAATATTATTTTTTGGGAAATTCTACTCGAAAAACTATTTTTTTTATCATGTTATAATGTAACAAAGATTAATTTTAATAGTAACCTATAGTAACCAAGAACTATATTCCATTATTAAGCTTCTAGAATTTCTTAAATAAAATTAAGAAAATAATATATTAACTTATATAGTATTCCTACTGTAAAAAAACAGAAATATTATAAAAATTAAATCAGGTAACCCAATTATCACGATAAATCACACAAAAAAATACAGTTCCAGTTTAGCCATAATGAGATAATGCTTATAGATGTAGCAGTTATCCTAACACTGAAATAGGTTAAAAAAAACATTTAACTCAATTTGGGACAATTTCAACAAAACACACTACCATTCGTAACCTTCAACTAGCAGGCTCAATTTGAGATGTAAGATCAATTCCAATAAAAATGGCTATAAATTTAATTTATCAACTACAAAGTAATCCCGTGCTTATCAGTATAGTCAAAGAACACATAATTGTGATCATGTGCGCAGTAGACGGTGATTTGATATTTGTTGATTAATTCTAAGAGGAATAGTACCCTACATATATCAAATGAATTACACTAACCAGCAAATTATATGAAACATCGTAATGTACTTTACTAGGTTTAAACCACAAATTTAGTCAAATTGTGTATCTACGGCATAGAGAGACAGAAAATGTAAGTAAAAGTGGATAAGGCATTTGACTAAAATACCTTTATCAGAACGTCGCAGATTTGCTAAACTGACGGATACTTGAAACTGCTGAGATTGAATGGCTAGCATAACAGCCGTGAATCCCATAAGATGGAAACAGGTCCAGGAGTCTGGCGGTCAAAGAGAACAAAATATAATTAATTTATAATTAGTCATAGTTTCTTTCTTACTAAATAACAAGAATTAATCAGAATTCCATGTAAATTGGTCAACCAGCAATACCACAGAAATTTACCAATTAAAAATCTGATTCATTATGTAAAATAATCACCAATTTTTATTCACTCATTTTAAGAAAATTTCTGATGACTTAAGTTAGTGAAAATGAGGATGTCATTTTATAGACTATTATATTATATATAATAAATTATAAGAATTTTTAAAACTATATTTTTATAGTTTTTTTATTATCTTATGTACAAGAATATTTTCTACTTCAACTGTTATTCTCATTTAAATTATTAAGTTCAGTTAGATTGAGTTTATAATTAATACGCAGATATCATTACGCAATATTATTAACTGAATTTATAATTATTCGTGCATTCAATTTAATAAGTATGTTTCACATTCTAAATCTAAATACTTTGGCCAATTTACGACATATCGGAGAGGGGTATAGACATGTCCGACAAGTTATTGCCGGAACAATAATTTTCAGGAGGGCAGTTTTAAAGAACATATTATTATATGAATTTATTCTGTTCAGGTAACAAGGTTAAAAACGAGTGAATTTGGTGCACGTGTTGACTCTGCAATTTCATATTTACGAAGTATACTACTTGATGACATTTGTCAATCTGTTTGTACAGATAAGTGAATATCCTCCTAAATTCTCTGGTAAATTTTAATTATAAATGTTGAACAGTTTGATTTAACAGTAACGTTGTTTCATTGTAAATATTATTTACAAGTTCTTTACAGTACATTGATTATTATAGATTCGAAGTAAACCTCATATTGTAATTTTTTTAATAATTGAAATTCAGTTATTATAACCTTCGATTTTAACGGATTTGTTATAAAGACTGAATTGAATAATATATCAATTTAGTATTTCTTCTTTAGTAAAAAAATTATAGGTTATATGTGATATCTAAAATTTGCTGCAATTGATGAACAATAAATGCCTCGTTCTAATGGAAAAAAAGTATATAACATTTAGACATTCTCGGAGAAACATCTATATTTTGTCTAACCAATTGATGCTAAGTAGCTTCCTATGCCCCTGATATTATACGAATGTCTGTTATTTATATAAAAATGAATTTCAATAAATTTAACTGTTAATTTCCAATTAACACTTATAATTTTAATTAAATTTGATTTGCCTACCGAATCGAACAGGCGATGATTTTAGCGTAAATACCAAAACATAAACGTCAATCTCATGTTCTAAATAAACCCAATCTCACGACTCACTGTAACTTCAACCAACGCATATAGAGAGATAATTTATTAATCAGAACGAATAATGTTTAAGTTCAACAATTAGTTAATGAGGTCAATTAGAATCGTGAGTGGTTGATAGTCGTTATAGTTTAAGATAAATATAATAATGTTAAACTATCAGAACAGCAGTATCTAAGTTATGCTGACCCCTCGATATCTGGCTCAGGCAAGCGGCTATTATTGGGCCTAATTAGATCATGTTTTCTATAACGAGGTACTTTTTCTTATCAGTCGATTGGACATGTTAAGTAAATAATATTTTAGTCGCGTTAAACTTGCAAATATGTATTCAGAACAAACCAGGCATTTAAGATAAGCAAACACATATGAAGAGATTTTTATTAATATTCCTACTTATATATAATATTATATATATTAATATTATATATAATATAATATTCCTATTAATATTCCTACATTATTTGTTATCCTTGAAATCACGTTCAAATACGGAAAGTATGCTTTATAACAATATATGTTGAAGCAGTATAATTTTAATTAAAATTTTGTAATAATTCACCACATTAAAATCAAATCAAAAATATAACTCAAAAATCCCTCAAAGTCGTTGGTCTCAGCCATGATATATTGTGATAATGATTGAAATGCAGAAATATTGTAAGAAGTCATTTATCATTACATTTTAATATTTTAAATCTAACAACACTTATTTAAATAAATTGTAGTTTGAACGACTACTTCGAATATATGAACAGGCTTTTGTAGAGCTAGTTGTAATGAAAATAAATTTCGCAAGAATTTCGTAGACTGCCTAATTAACTGTAATATAACTTAAAATATAAGTTACATTGATAATTTAAACCAACATATTTTTCAATTACTTTTTCAAAACATACATGATATTTCAATTTCCTAACACAAAAGGCCTAGAATGTGTTAGGGAATTTAAAAACTGTTCCAAAATTTCCTAAATTCCTACAAATAAGAACAATACATCACGTACACATCAATCCGGCGTCAAGAAAGAAAATAAGCGACAGAGATGTATAGAAGAAGATTCCAACAAAGTAGAGATAGGCGTTCATTGTTCCCGAAGAGAAAATACTGACATATCGGCATTCATAGTAGCGACGAGCCACTTGCAGCAAGAGCAGACACTGCGCCGTCAAAACCGTCGGCCAGTCTTGCAGAAAATACAGGTTATAGAATAAGTGTATGTTTATCATGATCCATAGAAAATATATATGGTCAGAATCTACGATTCGATGTCGAATAAATTCTTACCATTTATCTTCAACATGAGTACACTAATATATTTGTCTAACTATTCTAATAATTATTATCTGTTTTCCGCTGAAGTTTTGGTATTTCTTTTTTACAGTTAGTGAAATATTTAATATTTCCATTAATTCTCAGAATCTACTCACAAGTAATAAGTGAATCTACAGAAAATAATTTGATAAGTTAGATCAAATATATAATAAAAATAAAGCCTGTTATAATAAAAAAATTAAAATGGGAGTAATTTACCACGACTAATTAGACAAGATAGAGAAGTTAAAAAGTAAGAATTAAAGTTAAGATTTTATACTACTAGTATGCACTACTAGAAGCAAGTGGAGAATAATATGGAGAAATAAACAAATAATATAAATAATACAATACATTTAAATTATACATATTAAATTAATAGTACAAACAAATTTTAAAAATACAAATGTAAATTATCATATTCTACCTATGAGTATCGAATATTAAGAATATTAAATAGAACAACGAATTATAATTTATAAATTAATAAATAATAAATTAAATTATTATAATATCTCATAATTATGATTCATACTGATTACTATGAATAATAAAATACAAGATTGTGTAGTATAATATTATGATATATCATATTATAATAACTTTTGCAAATAAATTTAATGTGTTCTATTTATTAATTATCAGGTTATTAAATATTTCATGGCTTTCCAGAGTAAAGTATTACATTTATCTATACTCATAAAATATATACTAAGTTTCTAACTAAAACAAAACAAAACAAAACAAATATAATAAATTAAAATACTATCAAATATAAATACTTTCAAGTAACATCAATTAATATCCCTACATTTTTCACATATTTGCTCAATCCATCCATGTTGCACAGAAAGAATCCCGTTTGATACTGTGAAGTAGGCATATATGTATCTATTTATTCTATTTAATCATTTCAGGTACACTACCTTGGAAAACAATACAGTATATTATTATGCTCCGGAATGATATATATTTCTAACATTTTAGCTATACTTTAAAATACGACCAAATTATTGATATATTTGGCCCAAAAAAAGAACAACGGTAGTTACTTTCAGCGACTGAAATCTTCCACACGTCAAGAAGTAGAAGGGCAATGGCAGAAGCGGTCGTGATGGAGCCCAGCAAGTAGAAGTGCGTGAACCATCTATACAACGTGATCATAATTGATGGATGACACAACGCGGTCAACTAACCTCTTTACAGAAACATTGATCAGTTTAAGTAGAAAAGAAATACCATACTTAGGATATTATAATAAAATAAGTCATAAAAAATAAAACCCTTCAAATATACTATTCAATTATATTCAACTGCGGGGAGATCTGGACAGCGCTGTTTCGTTTCATTACCAGGACCACATCACACAGAAGAAAAATGCCTGAAATCCGTACTACTGTTTTCAAATAGCAACGGCTCTAAAAAAATTACACATTTTTATTCACTTCATTTCACGCATATGTTTCATGACATTTTATGCTGTTTTCACTGTTTATGAACAATTTAAAATCGTGATTTTCGTAACATTTTGTGAATTTTTTAGGGTGTACTAATTATTTCAGGCATTTTACGTTGATGTGGGGTCCAGTCTGTCGATGAGACTTAACAAGGATGAAACAGCGCTGTCCAGATAGTACAGAGTGCAATCGACAATACACAAGCGAAACAGTTATTACAATTAATTAAGAAAAATTATTAAGAAAGTTCGGTTTTCAATAACCGCTTGAACGTTTTAAAATCACTATATGCTGAGGACAGAGGGTTCCAAGCGGCAGGTGCAGCAAAGCAGAAGGCTCCACGAGCTGATTAAGTTCTTACAAGAGGGTGTTGCAGACGTAAAGCTGACTTTGAGCGCAGGCGAAACGATGACAAAGATGACGGGGCTGGCTGAAGGAGATTCTGGAGGTACCCTGGTACAATACCCTGTATACATTTAAAAGTTAAGCAGTTGAGTTTAAAATTGATGCGCTTATACGGACTGGAAGCCAGTGGAGTTCTCGAAGCACGGAACTGATGTCATGACTGTACCGAGGGAGTTTCTTCACAACTCGAGCACAACAGGCTTGACGGTGCACTCGCGCTTGACGGAGGAAACTTTGCACACACTGAGGATAGAATTGCAATAGTCAAGCTTCGTAAACACAAATAACCATGATGGCCACATCTTCAGAGAGAAATAGACGAATACGGCGAAAGTTATGTAAGAAATGGAATTAGCTCTGGCAAACAGTGCGAATGTGAGCATCCAACCGAAGTGAGCTGTCCAATGTCCCACCGAGAATCTTTACAGTAGGAGATGGATTAACAGATTTGCTACAGATGTTCAGGTGGGGAATTTGAAGAGAGTCAACACGAGGAAGCGAACCAGTGGTAAGAAACGCAGTTTTGTCAGGGTTTAGCTTTAAACTGTTGGAATTGAACCAATCCGAAATAATCTATTGTTAATCAATACATTTTAACTTAATACAAATTAAACCAAACAAACGAGCAGACAGTTAATAATATTATAATGTAAAAATAGTCAATATTTTTACATATTATAAATACCGAATTATGCAATGGAATAATAAGGTTTAGACACGAATATAGCATTAACGATTAATAATATAACATAAATTAAAATTATATGCATATATATATATATGAATATCACCAATAATTAAAGAATAGTTAGTTTGTATCCTAATGATTAGTCCAGTTTTTTAAGTCATATTTTTCAAGCTCAACTTGATCTTAAATTGAAAGTACACTTACCAAATTTCAAAAATAAACTGTAATAAAATATGTATAAATACATCACAGAAAGCGTTCGGATGTTTAAAATAAAATCAACCAAGGTAATATATCAAAAAAACTATTATTATACTGTGCTAAATCAAAAAGTATATAAATAAAGTTATTTCAAAACAATAACTGAATCTCTATCAATATAAACTTGTTAAAATATACAATTAAAAATCCAAATATGTGTCAAAAATTAATGAAAAGAACCGACGTACGACAATATATATTTTCCGTATAGTGGTGAATAATATTTTAGTAGCACTACTATGAGTGAAATAAATTGAAATTCTAACCATTTAGTACACAAAAGAAACCATTCTGCGAATAATATTTGCATTAATATTATTTATAAAACAGCACATTATTTTTTTTTATTTCAAATTTGTTATTATCAATACATTATAAATATTTTAAATTGTTTCATGTGCTGCACTTCACATTAATTCATACAATTCAATTCTTAAAGTTTCTAGTCAATGAATAAATAAAATTCTAGCGAATGAATAAATGTCAACATAAAATAAATAAAAACGGAAATTACCTCAATGAATGATATTAAATACATATCCAAAATAGTAATCGTTTCTGAAATTACTTTGTACAATAATCTAGTCACATTTATAAATGTTGAAGAAAGTGACTTTAACAAATTTTAGAAAAAATTCTACAGGAAAATAATATTTTTTTATACGTCTCACTTAATTGTTATACGACGTACATGTTTAAATAAACAGAATGAATCAATTGAAACTTTCTAAATATGACTAAAATTGAATAGATGTTATAAAATGTGAAAACAATTAAGTAAGCTCGTACTGTTTGGGCACGTCGATGATCTGGAGAAGGCTCCTCACCTTCCCATTGATTGAATATTTCCCGAACAGAAAGGTGTCTTTCACTATTGCCGGCAACGACTCCCCCCTCCACAAAAAGAGGATCAACATCACGACGCACATGCCGCTGTTTAGGTCATGAAAAGCAGCTGTGAAGGCCTTGACAAAGGGGAGTGCACTATCCAAGTAGTGCAACATCTGGAGAGATACGTTCAGAAGGGTTAGTTTTCTGCTATCCTTTGATACATCCAATAACTACAATACAGTATAACAAAGTTATGGAATTTTTGCTTATTTTGCGTAACATGTACTGATAACAAATGAATTGCAGTAATGATCAAGCTCTATAGATCTACTGTGTACCCTGATTTATGCGCTTTAACGAAAAGATAATGATGTCATAAATATTAAACAGTAAAAAATAAAATTACTATGTTGTCTTAATAGACATCAAAATATATTTACAGTGTTTTTAATAAAAACAATTTGTGTTATTCAAGAATCAACTGATAGCCAAATTTGTCTATGTATTTGTAAACTCGCCACAAGCAACACATTCATCTATTTTAGGTCTTAAGAAATGAAAATCAAGACGGGATAGTGACGCGGTTTAAAATAGAGTGTACTAATAAATAATTATTTAAATTTGAAAGGGAAAACGGAAATAGTGGATCTATAGCCAGTTCTTCCCCGAAAGGACTGAAAAGTAAGGAGCTTTTTCTCAGATGCAACATCAACACATGTACATTACTCAGAGGTATCACTTGTCTGTTGCTCAGAAACTTTAGAATATTTACATAGTCCTTGATGTAAAGTTGTTAAGAACGTGGATTGTCATCTACAATGTCAACTGGATATATGCGAGTTATCGTCTGCAAAACTAGGATTTCATTTTTATTTATGAGTAATTGAATGCATATACATACATTGTTAGAATTGACAAATCAAAAAAAATATTACGTGATTTTGTTTACTAATTAAAATTTTGTACATCCAGACGTCTGGGTTTTCTTTTTATATGCAGGTTAAATAATATTAATACTCTTAACCCTTTCTCTGGACATATTGTGTAGGGTTTGCTCCATGAAGGGGAGGGTATTTCCCCTCCCCCCAACGGCAAAACAAACTTCCTATCATCCGATTAAGTTGAAATTTGGTATACAGATACCTTCTAAAGACTTGTCGAGCTATTTTAATTTTCAAAGAAAAAAGCAATTAGTATCGTTTTTATGACCTGATTACGTCATAAACTGCAGTTTAGGCCATGGGGAAATAGCCATATATGCTATACCTATTGATCCATTTACGTCATCACTTTTTATCAATGCAACCAATTCATTTTATTCTTTTTGCATCCCAGATCACGAGATCTATAATAGTTTGGTATATTTTGTTATTATTATACTAATACTTATATAAAAAGCTATAAGTAGTATAAATGCTGAGTATTATTTTAAATTGCTGGTTATTTTAATAATTAATTTTATTATTCAAGTTAAATGTATATATTTTACGATAAACTTAATTTTCTATTAGTGTTGCAAGTTTTAGTTACTAATATCATCTGCAAGTATGAAAACCCTGGGGGGGGGGGGGGTATAAATAGATCAATAACGCTGTTTTCTCTAGTACATGTTAAAATATTTGAAATTATAGTTATTATATTTTTTAGTTATATAAAAGTATTTTGCCACTGAGTAAAAAGTCAGGGTCCTACATCACATCGTTCAATCAAAAACTTCATTTCTTTGGGTAAAACATGGTAAAGCCTCCCTCCACGTAGGAAGGTAAAGGTTCATTCCTTAGAGTAAAATTTGAAGCTATGTTATCATGAGCGACAGTAGATGGATATTTATTACTTGATGTCTGCTGAAATTAATGAGCTATTTTGAAAGAAGTGCAAAATCGCATTATAAAAAATTTATGTAATAAAATATTCCGATAAGTTCCGGTGGCACAAAAAAAACCTAACAAAGAAATGCACAGACATGCAAACTGAATCAGACCACTATTGAGAGCTAAGACGCATACTGCTTACACAAAAATACGACATTTTATTCATTACAAGTAAAATATTAGATACACAAAAATTTAAATATGCGTGATGGCTTTAAATGATGTTTAGGTGAATCTGAAGCATAATGTAGGGAATTGAAATTAAACAAACAAATAATGTGTCGTTTATCGTTTACTAAAGTGGCTTGATATACAATACTGATAGAAAACTCAATATAATGTACACAAAGTGGATCTTAATGGAAGAGAAGGTTTACCAACACGGCTGCCCAAAATTTTTTATTTTACTGATCAAGATCTTGATGCGGTCATTTTTAATCGAATGTTTTTCAAACATTAAGCATGTTTTTCAAAATACTATTTGATTATTTTCAAGCAGAGTACCTACTCATTGTATAAAATTATTCAGCTACTTGAAGCTGTTATAATTGTACCTAAATCTAATACATTTTCTCAAAATAAGTATGCCGTGCGAAAGCAATGAAGCGTAACTGATTATTTACCATTTAAAAAAAATAGAACAAATAATGAAACACAAATAATGAAAAGTTCTAATGACAGGATTCGTAATATTAAAATTATATACATTGCATATTATTTATTACGTATCCAGCAAATACAATTATTAATACTTTAACTTGGTATTAATTTAATTATTAGAAATAGTAAAAGGCATAAATAGTATTTTTAAAGATGAAATAACTAATTAAATGAGATAGATCCGAAACAATGAACTCTTTATAAAAAAAAATTAAATTACAAAATAGTATATATTCTGATTAGAGGATAACCTACGTAATTTTAACAAAATTGAGGTAACTAATAAATTCAATTCCAAAATTATATTCTTTTATCTGATCTAAAATTTTGTATTAAAATAACTCTCTGAAAACTCATTAAACTAATTGTTTGCAAAAATGTTTACGAATAAGAACTTATTCTGAAAAAAATACATTTTTGATTTTAAGATGAATTTATAAATATGAAACAGACTGCTATATATCATACAGATACATCTACGTAAATAATTATATTTTAAGAAGTCACAAATCGATAATGTATACCAATATATGATATAAATACCAAGTAAACAACCATTATCAGTAAAAATAATAATCTGTATTGCAATCCAGACTCCCACCCATCCAAAGATATTAAAATAGTCGGTAGTTCTAAAATAAAGGAAGCACATTTATACCCATCCTGACTAAATAATTTCATAAGATGCATTAATTTTTTGTCTTGGCATCAACAGTTAAATATAATTTATATATAAATATACAAACGCGTAGGATACATTTACGTTGATTATACACATTCGATGCTTTTAACACAAACCAAAATATAAAGAATAGTTGGTAAAATTATTCACGCGCAACATTTATAATTGAAAAAAATTTGGAGGAATAAATAGCGATGAAGTTTAAATAACAATTTATTAAAAACATAACACTTAAAATGTTATTTCTAGATTACAAAACTTTCCCTACTATTGATGTCATCAAGATAAAAAAAACATTGCATAAGTTGAATGTTCAAAACTTTAGTTTCACAAAAAGCTAACAAAAAAACAGAGAAAAAAATATTATATAGATAACACAAATTAAGAACGAAAAAGTTTTAGAAAAATCTTTATATATTATCTACAAAAAGTCGACATTATAATTATCACAAAAAAAAGATTCAACATGTAATAAGTAAACAAATAATATCAATATAGTCATCGTAACAATTTCTGTCATCAACACAGATAAAACAAACAGTAAAATAGACACTCAAACTCATTACTCGTAAGCGAACTAAATGCAAACAAAAATTAGGAAAGCAGATATATCACGACAAAAAAAGTAATAAAAATTCGCTATTATATCGAGCTTTATGTGTAAAAATAAAGCAACCAAAATGTAAATTGCATTGTGAACTTTAATGTAATTTAGCTAAAAACAATTTCAAAGGTTGCATAAAGGTTCCCTGTGACTACAAATATATTAATTTATTATGTACTACCCAGATAAAATCTTTAATGTATAATTAATAATTTAATCGGTTAATATCTGATAGGAAATAATTATTTTAAATAGCAATACATAATGCAATCAATGTAATTATATTAAGTTATTTAAGTTTATATAGCCGACTACTAACTGCAACTAACACCATTTTACACTGCAACAAAACAATTAATCATTAAAATAGGTTAGGTGGCACATATCACCGAGAAGGCATAAACAATACTATTTAACAAAAAAACAATAAAATTACACCCAACAGAAATTATACAAAAAAATGTATTCTGTATAATACAAAAATGACAATATAGAATCGTGCAGTAAATTAATATTTATCCTTTTTAGAATAGAAACCGGGCAAAAAATAATCGCAGGCGCGAAGTACAATAGCAAATTGTCAACAATCAGACTGCACTGCACATATGGGAAAGAAAGAGAGTGTGTCTCAAAGCCACATAAATTGTCGTAAAATATAAAAAGACATACATAATTCAATCGGGTATAATTTTGTTGTATTTCGTCGTATATAGTATAGTCGGAAAGTCCTATTTTAATACCTTAATATACTATAAATAAAATTTCACACAGATAGATTAATTTTGAAATTGATATTTGAGGGGCTTTCAGGGATACATCACTTTTTCCTAAATGTTAAGGATTCTTAGAGGCCAGAGAGGAAACCTTGTATTACTAAATAAAAAACATTTTTCCCATAAAATATACTTTTTTAAAATAATTTATAGTAAAACGCTTACATTATTCCTCTTGGTTAGACCATAATATATAATTAAACAATACTATTACAATATATTATTCAATTTATTACAGTCGTAGTTTTAAAAATCAGGTTATCGCACTCTAACCTGCAGCTCTGTTATATTAACTGAATACCTACACACACGACTTCTATATAACCATAGTCAGTTGCCAATAAATGTCGTTATTTACACTTTTTTGCAACAACTGTGCGTCATGTTCAATACAACTTAATTATTATACAACTTTTTCAATTTCACGACAATTATTTTGACAATGAAGCGCGGTCTAATTAATCCCCGTGATAACCATCAGCAGAATTCCCGGGATGCCCACCACCCGAAGTGCTGGCGGGGTCAGTGGGGTCGTCATCATCACCGGTGTTGGTGGAGGCGTGGTCCCTGTTGCGCAGTCTACTCAGTGCAATGGCCGCCTCGTTCTGTCTAATGCGCTCCTGCGTGCCGGGCAGGGTGCCCATCAGGCCTGAGTGGTAATCGGTCAACGCCTGCAGTGTTCGTGGTGTAGGGAGAGGGTGAGGGGAAGAAAATACGAACTCTTCAAAAACAATATTCTATAAAATATATTTTTAACATCATAAAAAGGAGGAAAATTCCATACTTGGATCTCAAATATAAGTAATACATAATATATATGGCTAATTGCTTTGAAGCGCATAAACAGATACTTTTCATAAACTTTTTCTAATAAATAAAATAAAATGGTGAAATACACTTGCACAAAAAATAATGCTCAGTATAATATAATAATGAGTAATCAAGTTGCATAAAGCTTAAAAATTACCTGATCAATTTCTTCCTGTGTTGTCATAGCAAACGGTCCCAGCTTCACCACTGGTTCACCAATCGCCTTCCCGGCCACGATAAGACACCTACAAGCTGAAAATACAAATACCGAATTAGTCAGAATCAAACTCTAGATAATATTGTAGAACTTGACGTAAACAGACATAAAAATAATCAATAATTGTAATAGAATTATATTTGCAATGCATCATTTGACTTCTCCGAGTATTATAACGCCTTTGAATTGTTGGATCTCATACGTAGTCCACTATTTACTTCTAATACAGATAAGTTAAATATGTGTATTTCTTGAAGTTATTTAGAAGTTTTTGGCTTTATAATTATAATATATTATGTCGTAAATACATATTTTCAATATATATATATGTTTCAAACGTCGTTATAATAACTGAGTGCGTCACAACTTATTCATTTTTAGCGAAGGTAAAAGCTGTCCAATCAGAATATAAGGTTTTGTATTTGAAACTTTTAGTAATGAAATTGCACTAATAAAGCAATCAAGACTTAACAAACAAATTAATATAAAAATAATCCTCTAGGACTATTTTGGATATTTTGTACATGAAATCAAATAAACAAAGAACAACACATTCTATGTTTACAGTCTAGTTCGAAAATTATCTGCAGTCAACGTTTGTTAGAGGAAGACGTTCTATAGATGACAAAATTAAAAAGCAACCAAAAACAGTTGAAGCACGTTTCTATGAATATTATCCACTGGTGAATAATATAACCAACATCATACGTGTACTGCCTGAGCACTAAACTTAATAAAAATCACAGAACTATTCCAAGAGACTAAGAAATAATTAAAGGTTGCGCTACCAAAAGTGATTTAATTAACCATTGAGATTTAATGATTAACGCTTGAATGATTGCATAAATTAAATTATGTTTTCATATAAACGAATGAATGCAATCATCCTATCATTAAAAGATTCCTCTTCCATACATCAATCATCTTTTATAATGCATTTTACTAAGTGTGTAGTATTTTTCAAGTGTTGCAATCAACGCAATAATTAAAACATCACAATACAATAATACAACGGAAAAAATATATAGGAATGTAGGAGGAAATTGATTGGAAAGTTGATACATGGACAAATTAGATTCTAACTTTGGTACGAACATGTATGTTTATGAACCCTCCATTTTTTTCATAGGTACTCTTCGTTCAAATTTTCTACTACTGTATGAAATTCATAATCTTGGCTTTCCACACTTTGGCAACACACAATAGCGCACACACTAACAAGAGACAACCTACTAGTGCAACTAGCAGAGGCTCGCATCCGGATAAGACTCCCAGCCGACAGCAAACCACTTTGACCCGCCCGGATCAGTTCAAACACCTGATCCGCTGATCCAGGCAGATCGTCCATGAGCACCTCCAGACCCGACTGTTCACTTGACCCAGTCACCTGCCACACGTAGACCAGAGCACAGGTGAGCTGCTCGGGAAGATCTAGAGACACCGCTGCCAGGGGGGCCCTCAGAGTGATGTCAAGAAGTTGGACTGGGATGTTGGGCTCAACTGCACCAGATATACCTGTAGACGAACGTGTTTATTTTTTCAAGAGAGAAACAAAAATAACTTGCCGGATAAATTCCGGATGAACCGGTCAATCGCACCGAGTAGAGAACGATAGGCCTACATCATATTTTACTGACTGATAGACATGGCAAGTAATCGTAATTTAATAGCGTCAATCAAAGATAAATATAATGTAATAAATAAATAAAAACGCAATTTTCCGACTGGTTTTGCTTTTTCAAGGAATTGTATTTTATATAGCAAAATGTTGTGTTATATAAAATAAAATTCTTTGAAAAAGCGAAATGCGAAACCGGTCGAAAAAAATGTAAAAAAGGAAAATGATGAATCAGTGTGTTTTGGATAATTTAAATGTACCAATTTCCATAAATTATTATTTCATACAGGTAAACGTGGTAAAGGTTAAAATTAATTATATTTTTCCTTACAGGGGGGGTGTCTAACCGCGCGTAACATTATTAACAGGGGGGTGTTTGCTGTTGCGTTACGGTGCGTAACTTAGGGTGGGGGTACTTTGAAAAGCCTATTTTTCTAGTAACATTATTTGTAAATGACATGGCCCCATCCAGACTTAGAGAGCACGGTCACTTTGCATTTGGTAATTGGAACTTTTATCATAATTTAAATGTTATCCATTAATTTTTAATTTATAAAAAAATCACACCAATTAAGCAACAAAATCAGAAAAAAGGCTTTCAAAAAGACATAGGCCCTATATATATATATACAATACAAAGGTTCCGATTTTTTAACAAATGGAATGTGTGTTGCTAACGCCCCTTCCCTTGTGTATGTCACCAATAAAATATTTTCATTTATTTTCAAAATACACATATTATTTTCGAAAACAAATCAAGCCACGTTCAGTTCATTATTCAAAATCAACCATGTTTAAAACAGACAAATAACGAAAACAATACGTAAACAACCAGATTCATTCGCAGATTCACTTTGAGAATGGAACATCATACAGAGATAAACTTTGTGTTAAAATGTAGGTCTCGATGAAACTCAAAATATATTTTTCAATATTAGCCCACATCTGACCTACTTTTGGAGCTGAAAGCAACTTTATATTTTAATAGAATTCAGAACAATATTCAACACAGATTCACCTTGGGAACTTTCCTCACATAAGCTTGCAGCTTTGTTAAAACTTTCAACCCAATCTCTTATATATAAAGTTTTTCACTAACTCCGACTTCATTACACTGATTTAAACAAATATTTCAGGAAAGACTCCCGTTTAGTAGAAAAGTTTATCCACAAGTTATACATTTTTGTAGACAAACATTCTCAACTATATATGACATTCATTGACAAATAATTTCTGAAATTAAAACTAAAACTAAAGCTGTTTTATATTATCAGAACAAATTAAAACTAAATTAATGCGATAATACAATCTGACGGAAGCAAATTATTAACAACGGTAATATATTTTTTTAAATGTCGCACGAAAAATACACTTCTTCATCTTTGTTTTGTAAACTAGATGTAAAAGTGAAACAAGCAATGTAGTAAAAAATAAATTGAAATTTACTCACCAAAGACTTCGCCACATATAACTTTAATCTCGGCTCCGTTATCTTCGGTTTTAACTGTTGGGACATCAGCTGCCTTGATTTCCTGGCACCAGGGTTCATTCATTTTCGCCTACAATTTCATCAAGAAAAACATAACACGGACGTTCACCCAATAATATATATGGATTTTAAAAGTAATATCAATTTAAAATAATATATTTATACAAAAAAATATCTAGACTACTGAGAAGCAATAATTTTTTTATTGCACATCAAATGAATTATAAAATAATAATAGAATATATAATCTTATGGGACAGTTCGTGTACTAATAATCGTTATTTTAAGTCAATAAAAAAGAATAAATATTCAGCAAAGACAAAATTTTAAAGTTACTAATTTTTCAAGGAATTATAATAAGCTCATTTGAGTATTTGTAAAGCACTGCGAATTATCGTTAAGAGTTATCAATAAAGTTATCGGACAAAAAAATCAACATTCATTTTATTTTAATATGACAGTACAGACAAGTAGATCACTCTGCTCTCTTTAGAAAAATTATTTTGAGGTGCAGTTATATGCAAATTTCCTCTGGTATTAATTAGTTAAACAGGTTTATAAAAAGCTATATTTATATCCCAATGTCTTTGAATATATACTACTAAATTCAATACGTTTAGACTAGATTCATTTCGAAATTCGAGTATATTATAAAAGTTATAAATCAATTATTGATAAAAATTGAATAAAAATTTAATCTATGACAATATTATCTTGTAATGTAACACTATCTGTATTATCTGGGATAAATTAAAAGTGTGACTGCCAAACGTCCTGGCGTCCACACAGCTAAACAAAACGCACCCAACCCCCCCTCCCCTGTCGCTCACACTACTCGGCATATTGATCCAGATCTGGAAGCCCTCCATTTGGCCGCCATCTATAAACACGGTCTCACAGGGCATCTC